>JARGCV010000057.1:11367500-11421690 GCA_034064705.1 Bothrops alternatus | reverse complement strand
GGGTATGGCTAATCCAGAGAAAAGAACTAGGCGGGGTGACATGATAGCAATCTTCCCGTATCTGAGGGGCCGGCAGAAAGATGAGGGGGTCAAATTATTTTGCAAAGGACTGGAAGGCAGGTCAAGAAACAACGGATGGAGACTAATCACGGGGAGAAGCAGCCTGGAATTAAGGAGAAACTTTCTAACAGTGAGAACAATTAACCAGTGGAACAAATTACCTTCAGAAGCTGTGGGTGCTTCATCGCTGGAGGTTTTTAAGAAGAGACTGGACAGTCACTTGTCTGAAATGGTATAAGATCTCCTGCTTGAACAAGGGGGTAGACTAGAAGACCCCCCAAGGTCCCTTACAGCTTTATTCTGATTGATTGAATTTCACCCACATCATCCACCCTTATACCTTTGCTAAATTTTAGGAAGAATTTGATGTAGATTTAAAACATTGAGGGAGGGGAACCTATTCTGCTTTTTGACCCTGAAAGGCCAGCCTACCTCCTCTCTGTGTCTTAATTGTTTATTTTAGAATCAATGTACTTTAATCTTTACAGAGCCTGATCAGATAGAAATAGTCCAGTAGCTATGCAAATTTACACTCCAAGGTTATAAGATGACCCTCTACTTACCCCCATCTCCTGAATCGTCCTCAGAGGATAATGGATATCCATAACACCTCCTAATGGCCATATGTATGGACTCCAGTGCTAATTTAGATCTTCTTCTTTCAAGTCTTCATGAGTATCAAATGCCATTGCTTTGAAAGCCAAAGGTCAGAGTAGAAGAAACGCATCAGGATACCTGTAGAGGAGGAGTCTCTGAGTTTGGCAACTTTAAGACTTGTGGACTTCAATTCCCAGAATCCCCTAGCTAGCATGTATTCAGCGGTAGTGGTATCTTAGGAAGGGTAGTCTATCAAGGAAGAGGCTATTACTCCTAAGTAATCCAGCTTCGGCAACTGGGGCTCACCAACCTCATCAGAGGGAGAGGTTAAGAACTTCAGCATAAAAGTCTTTATTTGAGAGCATTCAGAGATTGGGACATGTTTGATGAGGCTCTGAGGTTCTGAACTGATTCCCAAGATGCTTGGATCTTTGAAAATGGCAGGGTTGTGCCTAGTGTGGAGAAGGAAGGAAGGAAGGAAGGAAGGAAGGAAGGAAGGAAGGAAGGAAGGAAGGAAGGAAGGAAGGAGAGGAGAGGAGAGGAGAGGAGTAAGGAAGTGGGTGAGAGGGAAGAAGAGTGAAAGAAGGAAGGGAGGGAGGAAGGGAGGGAGGGAGGGAGGAAGGGAGGAAGGAAGGAAGGAAGTGGGAGGGGAGGGGACAGGCGGGGAGGGGAGGGGAAGCAAGGAAGGAGAACAGGAAGAGGGAGAGAAAGGGGAAGGGTAGGGAGGGAAGAGGAGGAAAGGACAAAGGAAGGGATGAAGGGAACTTGTAGATTTGAACTAGTGAATGACTAAAGTTTTCACTTTAGGATTCTACTCTGAATGGCTCCATTAGTTTTGATTTCAGATTGTTGAGTGTCTTGCTAAATCCTTGAACCCAGATTAATGAATTCTTCCAGTCTTACCTGAACAGATTTCTGCTGATGCTGTTGGGAACTTCCTTGTTCCTCTTCTCTTTCCCACTGTCCTTGTATACGCCAAGTATATTCCAGAGTGCTCCCCAAATTTGAAATCATTGCAAAAAATATATATATTTGGGGGGGGAATATATAGCTCTAATGAGTGTACCCAGAGTCACTGTCCTTTCATTTTTGTATTTGTATTTTGCATCTGAACAGTTTTAATGACTTGTGAAATTGTTCAGTCCACATCTCTTTTTCCTGGAAAACAACAACCTGGTGGGAGTCCATTTCTCGAAGCCATTTCATTAAATTCCCTGTGAGAGAAGCCTAGCGAGGCCTATATTTAGAGAGAAAAATTCGGAAGCCTGTCAGCAAGAGCCATCACATCTCGGCATGATGGCCTAATATTACATCTTACAAATGAATTACAGGGTACAAATTTCATGCTCATAAAATCTTTTTGGTACTTAACAATTCCCTTGACACCCAGCCTTCCCCCAGTAATCTTGATGGAAAGATAATCTTGGAGAGATGTTCAGGCTACTTCAACCATCTGCTTAGTGCAGGATGTTCATTCCGACATGCCGGAAGTTCCCTAAGTCCATCTCAGTTTATCATCTTTTTGCTTATCTCAGATACCTCTCTGGTGTTTAGAATCAAGAGATCAGGCTCCTTCCCACACTCTGCTATTTTTAAAAATTATTTATTAAACACCATCTACCTCACAGGTAAGTGATTCTGGGTGGCTTGCAATGTTGTAAAAATGACAACCTGAAACAACTCTGAGTTAACAACCAGTGGGTAAAGCACCAGTTAGAAAGCAAGAGACCATGAGTTCAAGTCCTGCCTTACCCATGAAAGCCAGCCGGGTGACTTTGGGCCAATCACCAGGAGATGGTGAGTTGTAGTCCCACCTTAGACATGAAAGCTGCCTGGGTGACTTGGTTTTTGAACCCTGACACCAAGATCGCTAACAACAAACAATATGTTGCTCAGGTGTTAATATTCCAAAACATTTTGGATAAACCTATAACAGGTTGTTCAAGCATGATCCTCACTGAGATCATGGAGGAAAAAATAGGAATGGGGGAGAGGGAGGAGGTTATCTCTAATGAGTGCACGTGGGTTCACTAACCTTTCATTTTTCTATTGGTATGTTGTTTCTGAATATCTTTAATGACTTGTGAAACTGTTTAATTCATGCCTCTTTTCCAGAAAAACAAAAGCTGGTGGGAGTCCATTTCTCCAAGCCATTTCATTAAATTCTCCAGGTGAGGTTGATAATCAATGGACAGCTTACCTCAGGCATGTCAACCTCGTGACATCACGTGACACCATGCGACATATTGCGACTTTTTCCCCATTGCCGGCAATGGGGTGGGCGCGATTTCGGCGTGACGCATCCAGCCCACGGGCCAGCAGTTTGACATGCATGGCTTACCTCATAAACAACAACTTAGCCCAGGTGAAGAGAAATCTGGGAAGTAACATTTCAGATCATACCAAGATACGCCATCTAGAACTCACTAAAAACCAGAGTGGAAAATTCCTATCATAGATAGTCCTCAAATTACGACCACAACTGAACCCAAAATTTCTGTTGTTGTTGGGTTTTGCCCTATTTTACGAACTTTCTTGCCACAGTTGTTAAGTGAATCACTGCATTTGTTAAGTTAGTAACACTTAGGTCAGGGGTAGGCAACCATGGCTCTTTTGTGACTCGTGGACTTCAACTCCCAGAATTCCTGAGCCAGCCACGCTGAAGGGAAAGGGAGAGGTTTCCAAGCTGAGCCATGCTGGCTCAGGAATTCTGGGAGTTGAAGTCCACAAGTCATAAAAGAGCCAAGGTTGCCTACCCCTGACTCAGGTGAATCTGGCTTCCCCATTGATTTTCCTGGTCAGGAGGTTGTAAAAGGGGATCACGTGACCCTGTCACGCCCTGACACGGCGACCGTCATAAATATGAGTCAGTAGCAAAGCATCCAAATTTTGATCATATAACCATGGAGATGCTGCAATGGTCATAAGTGTGAAAAATGATCATAAGTCACTTTTTTTTCAGTGCCGTTGTAAATTCAAATGGTCACTAAATAAATGGTTATAATTCAAGGAGTATCTATACACTTCCCTAGATTCTGTCTTTACTCCAGACTAGCATTAAAGCTCTCCTACTGAAATCTATGTCGTTCTTCTTCCTCAATCTTGCCAAATCTGTGGAGCGAGAAAATTGCTCCATCACATCTTCCACCAGTAAGATTAGCAAAAATGTTTAAAAACATGTCAGATAGATGTTGGAAATGTAAACATAATATGGGCATGTATTATCATATTTAGTGGACATGCGAGAAGGCAAAGGTTTATTGGAAAAATATACATATGTGGTTAGAAAAAATATTGGACGAACAAGGGGATTTTAAACCTGAACTTTTTTTATTAGGCATCATGCCTGAAAAGACTAATAAGCAGAAACTATATTTAATTTTACATATTACCACAGCAGCAAGAATAACTTTTGCAGAATACTGGAAGAATGAAGGATTGCCATCAGAGGAAGAAATAATCAGGAAGATTTTGGAATGCGCAGAGATGGACAGATTAACTATGAGGCTGAAAGACAAAGAAGATACAGACTATTATCAAATTTGGAATTTATTCTATACTTGGTTAGAGAAAAGAAGCAAGGATTAGGAATTGAATATGTATTAATTTAGCAAATTTCAGACAACTTGTTGATTGGAAAAATTTAACATATATGGGAAAAGAAATTAATAAAAAAGATTGGGAAAAAAAAGAAAATTGCTCCATCAGAGGTGGGTAACTATGATCTATTTAGGACCTGTGAACTTGAACTCCCAGAATTCCTGAGCCTGAGTTGAAGTCCACAGGCCATCAAGGGGACATCGTTGCCCACCCCTGATCTACACCAAGCCTTCACAACTTTGTCTAGGCAAAAGGGCTACATTAATACATCAAATTAAATAAATTAATAAATTATAAATCCTTGTAGGCTACAAAAAAACAACAACAGAGTGTCAGACATCTCTTCCACAACTATGGGAGTTGTAGAAATGTTGGAGCTGGCAAAAGCAAAGGGGTTCCACAACAGGTCTTTTTGGATGTCATCAGCTGTTAATTTACAGCAGGGGTCTTCAGACCTGGCCCTTTTATGACTTGTGGACTTCAACTCCCAGAATTCCTCAGCGAGCATGCCTGGCTGAGGAATTCTGGAAGTTGAAGTCCACAAGTCATAAAAGGGCCAGGTTTGAAGACCCCTGATTTACAGCATGCAGTCAGCAGGCCTTCTATTGTGCAGATCTGATCTACACCATGAGATCTGGAGCACTTCTAAGTTTGCATGGGGTAATTTATTTATTTGTTTGTTTGTTTGTTTAAACTTATATGCCGCCCTTCTCCCAAAACCCAGGGCGGCTCACAACAACAATACAAGTAAAAACATAATATAGAATCAATTTAAAATCACTACCCACAATACTATATAAAAAACTAGATAATTTATGACACTCACACTACACACAATCACAGTCAAAGGCCCAGGGGCAGAGTGCAACTCACACGCCCCAAACCTGTCTGCATAAATGTGTCTTCAACATATTCCGGAAAGCTAGGAGGGAGGAAGCAGTATGAACCTCTGAGGGAAGCTGGTTCCAGAGGGCTGGGGCAGCGACAGAGAAGGCCCTTGCCCTAGGCCCTGCGAGATGGCATTGTCTAACAGATGGGACCTGTAGAAGGCCAACCCTATGTGCCCTAACCGGTCGATGGGATTCATGAGGCAGAAGACGGTCCCGCAGGTATCCTGGCCCATTGCCATAAAGGGCTTTATAGGTCATAACCAACACTTTGAATTGTGTTCGGAGACCAATTGGTAGCCAGTGCAGCTCATGGAGGGCTGGAGTGATATGAGCGTTTCTTGGGAGACCCAAGACAGCTCGCACGGCCGCATTCTGGACTACTTGCAGTCTCCGGACATTCTTCAAAAGTTGCCCCATGTAGAGAGCATTACAGTAGTCGAATCTCGAGGTGACAAGGGCATGAGTGACTGTGAGGAATGACTCCCGGTCCAAATAGGGCCGCAACTGTCGCACCAGGCGAACCTGGGTGAATGCCCCCCTCGCCACAGCCGAGAAATGGTGTTCTAGACTTAGCCTCCAGGCACCAGTTCATCACTTCCACTGCTTCGCTGTAATGACGCGGGGTAGAGATATAAAGCTGAGTATCATCAGCATATTGATGATAACTCACCCCGTGACGACGGATGATCTCACCCAACAGCTTCATGTAGATGTTAAAAAGCAGAGGTGAGAGAACAGACCCCTGAGGGACTCCACATGGAAGAGACCTCGGAGCCGATCTCTGACCTCCTGCGAACACCGACTGCGACCGGCCAGAGAGGTAGGAGGTGAACCACCGTAAAACAGTGCCCCGCACTCCAAGCCCCTCCAACCGGCGCAGAAGGATACCATGGTCGATGGTACTGAATGCCGCTGAGAGGTCAAGAAGCACCCGGATAGTGGAGTAACCTCTATCCCGGGCCCGCCAGAGATCATCGGTCAGCGCGACCAAAGTAGTTTCCGTGCTGTAACCGGACCCGAACCCAGACTGCTGAGGGCCCAGATAATCAGTTTCATTCAAGGACTGTTTTTTTACTGTTCTTTTGAATTATATGCAGATGTGGTTTACCTCTATGAGTCTTTTGATGGCTGAGTTGTCTGAATGCCAAGCTTCTGGGAATTCTCTAGTACTTTTGGTGTAAAATGCATATGTTCTTACACAACTCCTCTTATGGGAAATTGGATTTCTACTTTGATAGGGGAACACTCAGCTAATGTGTGTGTATGTGTGTGGGTGTGTGTTTTGATAGACTTACATTTCTAATTTGCTGTTGTTTCCTCCACTAATGAGAATACCCAGGAAGGGTAGTGTGTTCTTTTTCTTCTTCCCCTGTGAATGTTTTTTTCTTTTCAAAATCTTGTTGATTGTTTCAGAAGACTAGCAGAGCATATCGATGAACACCAATTAGCACTCAGAAGACACAATGAAAACACCTTGATCTCACAAGACAACATACTCAACCATAGTTTCAACTGGGAATGTGAGCATCCTAGACCAAGCCAAATCCAAAAATGTTAGGGACTTTCTGGAAGCTTGGCATTCAGACCAATCAGCCATCAACAAACATGTAGAGATAACCAACATTTACAAACCATTCAAAAGAGACACAGAAAAAGCTAAGAAGCTAATGAGAGCTAATGAGAGACCAAAGGCCATTTCTGTACCATCCGTGCTCTTGGTTTAATTAACCTTTATTGAATTGCTGTTAATTTTAATGCTTTTTTTATTTATGCTTTTATGACATTGTAAGCTGCCAGAGGCACTCTGCATAGTGAAACAGGGAAAGAAGGAAGGAAGGAAGGAAGGAAGGAAGGAAGGAAGGAAGGAAGGAAGGAAGGAAGGAAGGAAGGAAGGAAGGAAGGAAGGAAGGAAGGCTCCATAAAGCAGAATACATTTCAACCAAATGCAGTGGTTGGTTTTTCTTGTGAATGCATCCTGTGGAATGGAATGTGACTTCTTGCAAGCAGTATTGCCCTACAGCAGTGTCATTTTCCACAACCCTAAAGAAAATTCCTTTCTAGCTTTTAATCATCATGCCTTGGCCAATGATAGTATTTCTCACAATTCCTCAAATATCTTTCAGTGATCAAGAAAATGGGATGCTGTAAGAGATGAGCCTGAGGGCAGGGTTAAATGCATCATTAGTCTAGAATCTCTACATCTTTGAAAGAGACCCAAGTCCATTGATTCTTATCTGGTGCCAATTTGTACTGACCTTTAGCAGATCAGATTCTTGTGTATAGATAGCATGCAATAAACTCAAATGTTTTTGAACTCTATCCTGGCTCCTGATTTCTTGCTCCTGACAGATGCGTTCACCTTTAAATAAAATAAAGCAATTCCTTTTTGAAAAAAAAAATCTTTCTGTACCCAGGTGTTGATCTGTTTCTCTGCTTTCCTTTGATATCAAATTAATATAAGTGCCTGTGAGTGTTTATTCATGCATATTCATCATGCATAGTAAATATTCTTTTTATATAATGTTCCAAATGTTGTGCTCTTGCAGAGAATGTGAATTTACTATAATTGACTTGTGGCCAGTACTGTTGGAAAAGAGAAGATAGGTGCAGGTTTTAGCAATGTTTACAATAGACTGTCAGAATTCAACTGGCGGGAAAATTTACTGAGCCTAAAATTCTACGGTGAAGCAATAATCTTGCCTCCTGACCTTGGATCAAAATATGTCTACTTTTTGCATTTTAGCAAAGAAATAACATCAGATCCCAAACAGTTAACAAGTGAAAAGAGATATATTTTCTGCATAATTTTCCCTGAATAAAAAAAAAATAGGTTTCCCTTGTAAGACCACACTGTCCAAATTTTGCTCAGCACAATATAAAAAGATGTTGAGACTCTACAAAGGGTACAGAGAAAAGCAACAAAGATGATTAGGGGACAGGATGAAGAATGGCTGCAGGAATTGGGCAAGTCCAGTTTAATGGAATGAAGGATGAGGGGTGACATGATAGCAGTGTTCCAATATTTGAGGAACAAAGAAGAAGGGGTCAACCTATTTTCCAAAGCACCTGAAGGCAGGACAAGAAGCAACGGATGGAAACTAACCAAGGAGAGAAGCAACCTAGAACTAAGGAGAAACTTCCTGACAGTTAGAACAATTAACCAGTGGAACAACCTGCCTTCAGAAGTGGTGAATGCTCCAACACTGGAAGTTTTTTAAGAAGAGACTAGACAGCCATTTGTCTGAAATGGTATAGGATTTCCTGCCTGAGCAGGGGGTTGGACTAGATGACCTCCAAGGTCCCTTCCAACTTTATCATTATTATTATTATTATTATTATTATTATTATTACTACTACTACTACTACTAAGTTTTCAAGAAGAGATTGGACAACATTTGTATGTGGAACAACCTGGTTGGTGGTGAATGCTCCAACCCTGGAAGTTTTTAAGAAGAGACTGGACAGCCATTTGTCTGAAATGGTATAGGGTCTCCTGCTCAAGCAGCGGGTTGGACTAGATGACCTCCAAGGTCCCTCCCAACTCTGCTACTCTGATAGTGTAACACTTAATCAAAACACCAGTTTTGGGAAGCTTCTGGAACATCTTTATTATTCCAATTGCCTTGCTTAGAATCACTCAGGATAGACTTCAATCACTTGTGGTCACAAAGGAGCTCATGACTGATGACACGTTTGACTCCTCCTTTGGAATCAGTCTGGTCATCTCCTACATTAGGGCTGTCAAACTCATAACGTCGCGTGACATGTCATGACATATCATGACTTTTTTTTGCCATTTCCAGCAATGGGGTGGGTGCGATTTCGCTATGATGCATTCGGCCCGTGGGCCGGCAGTTTGACACCCCTGTCCTACATCAACAGTTGTTAAACAAATGTTTTTAAGTCAAGGACCACCTGTGCAGATCTCAGCATCAGAGACTTTTCCTGGATTTTAAAAAAACTTGCAACTTACAACCATTATTTCTGGTTCTGCAGCAATGGAAAAGAATTGCAAACCAACAAGGGTTCCCTCTTGTCTCAGTCATTCCACCCTGTGTAGATTTGGAGTTGACCACTACAATGCTAAATCCCACTGATTTCAAAGGTAAGGACGAAGGGGGACACGATAGCAGTGTTCCAATATCTCAAGGGCTGCCCCAAAGAAGAGGGAGTCAAGCTATTCTCCAAGGTACCTGAAGGCAGGACAAGAAGCAACGGGTGGAAACTAAGCAAGGAGAGAAGCAACCTAGAACTAAGGAGAAACTTCCTGACAGTTAGAACAATTAACCAGTGGAACAACCTGCCTCCAGAAGCAGTAAATGCTCCAACACTGGAAGTTTTTAAGAAGAGACTGGACAGCCATTTGTCCGAAATGGTATAGGGTTCCTGCCTGAGCAGGAGGTTGGACTAGATGACCTCCAAGGTCCCTTCCAACTTTATTATTATTATTATTATTATTATTATTATTATTATTATTATTATTATTATTATTATTGTTGTTGTTGTTGTTGTTGTTGTTGTTGTTGTTTGTTTGTTTGTTTGTTTGTTTATTTATTTATTTATATATATAAAGCATTTTTGTTAGATTCTACCTTTGGCTTACTCAAAATTAAATATCACCCTGGAAAGAAAAAAAAATCTTTTAAGATCTCTTTTTTGACTGATTGATTTTTCGAAGCATCAGTACAGTTCCAGTGATTCTCAAGTGTACTTGTCAAATAATTGATCTCATGCTATTAATTTTAATAACACACACTTGAAAAAAATGGAAATATTGCTGCTATATGCAGAGTGTGCAAGCAAGGTTCAAAAAAAACCCCACCAGAAACTGCGCGTTTATTAAGATCACAATAATTTAATGCCTGACCTCCATTGCTTATTTTAAGCAACTCATAATCAAAATTCATATTAATTCCAAATGAGCCCAGTTCATGCTTTGTTGGCATCCTTCCTAGAGCTTGCTCAATGCACAACATTTGGCCAAATGTTGACTTGCAGCTCCCCCACTCTAAATGTGAAAACTGTAGATTTGAATTTTGTAGGATTCTGGAGCTTCAGCTTCATAATTTAGTTGTTGCAGAATGCTTGAAGCCATTTGAGAATCAATCAAGGAGAATATTTATAGCTCAGGGCTGACATGAGGGGTTCTTGCTGCTCCCTAAGCTTGATTGTTTTCTTGCAGACATTTTATTACCCATACTAGGTAATATCATCAGTACTAACCAAGCTCAGAGAGCATTTGAGACACTACAGCCTTATAACACTATGACTAAGTTGGCAAGACTGGATTCTCAATAGGTGGAGGCTGATCTCAGCTTCATCCAGGATGGACAGCAACCAACATCTGGTGCTTCCTGAAGAAGATGGACAGCCAGGTTTAGAATATAGAATAATAGGCCTTAGAGGTCTTTTAGTCCAACCCCCAGCTCAAGTAGGAGACCCTATAGCCTTGAGTGATGGAGCACCCATAACATCCAGAGGCAAGCCGTTCCATTGATTAATTGTTTTCACAGTCAGGAAATTTCTCCTTAATTCTAAATTGGATCTCTCTTTAATGAGCTTCCACCTCTTACTTCTTGTCCTGCCTTCAGGTGCTTTGGAGAATAAGTTGACCTTCTCAATGATAGACCTCAAGTACTGAAAGACAGCTATCACATCTCCCCTGGTCCTTCTCTTCATTAGAAAGAAGATATCTACTTCCCTGAATGGATCATTGTAAGGTTTAGCTTCCAATCCCTTTATCATCTTTGTTGCTCTTCTCTGCACTCTATTTTGGCCTATCAGCATTGTTTGAGCGTCAAAAGTTGCTCTCCCCACTAATGCCTAGCGGAAAACGTTGGTAATTCCTCCAGATGGCTTTCTGAAACAACTCCATACTGGAGGTTCATTTTATGTAACCAAGAGGAAAATGTAGCCCTTTGAGTCAAGGATATACAGGTAGTCCTTGAGTTACAACAGTTCCTTTAGTGACCATTCAAAGTTTCATAGGCACTGAAAAAAGTGTCTTATGACCATTTTTCACACTCGTGATCCCTGCAGCATTCTCAACCAGTGGTGGGATTCAAATAGGTGAACAACTGGTTCTCTGTGTGGATGCTGCTTCCAGAAGTTCCATTACATGGGGCAACCTTTGAAGAATGTCCGGAGACTGCAAGTAGTCCAGAATGCGGCCGCGCGAGCCGTCTTGGGTCTCCCAAGACACGCTCATATCACTCCAGCCCTCCGTGAGCTGCACTGGCTACCAATTGGTCTCCGAACACAATTCAAAGTGTTGGTTATGACCTATAAAGCCCTATATGGCAATGGGCCAGGATACTTGCGGGACCGTCTTCTGCCTCATGAATCCCATCGACCGGTTAGGGCGCATAGGGTTGGCCTGCTATGGGTCCCGTCTGCTAGACAATGCTATCTGGTGGGGCCTAGGGTTAGGGCCTTCTCTGTTGCTGCCCCAGCCCTCTGGAACCAGCTTCCCTCAGAGGTTCGTACTGCTTCCTCCCTCCTAGCTTTCCGGAAACTGTTGAAGACACATTTATGCAGACAGGTTTGGGGCGTGTGAGCTGCACTCTGCCCCTGGGCCTTTGACTGTGATTGTGTGTGGTATGAGTGTAATAAATTATCTAGTTTTTATATAGTATTGTAATTAGTAATTTTAATTGATTCTATGTTTATGTTTTTACTTGTATTGTTATTGTGAGCCGCCCTGGGTCTTAGGAGAAGGGTGGCATATAAGTTTAAACAAATAAACAAATAAGTCCATTCTGGGCCTGGGCAACAAAAAAATTAGCTACCAGTTCTCCCGAACTGGTGTGAACCGGGTGAATCCCATCACTGATTCCCATGATTCAGATTCAGACACTTGGCAACTGGTTTCATATTTATAACAGTTGCAGTGTCCCGGGTCACGTGATCTCCTTTTGTGACCTTCTGACAAACCAAATCTTTGGGAGGCCAAATTTACTTTACTTAACTTAACAACTGCAGTGATTCACTGGACATAATAATAATAATAATAATAATAACTGTGGCAAGGAAGATTGTGAAATGGGGCGACGTTTATGTCACAACTGTCTCACTTAGCCACAGAAATTTTGGACTCATTTGTGGTCGTAAGTCGAGGACTACCTGTATTAATACAAAAGTCCACATCATTCTACTGTTCTCCTGCCAGCATTTTGTCTCCTTTGCAGAGTTTGCAGGCAATCTGTTTCCCCAATTTAAGGGGGAGACATTGGAAAGAGAATAGCTCTTACGGTGTCTTGAAGGGCTCAGCAAAGCCTATAATAAAGCCATTTAGAAAATGACAGGTTAGGAGACTGTGTGATCTGGGAAATGATTTGTGGCGACTTAACCATCTCTGGCTGATAGCTGGAAGGATGAAACACATCCCCGGCTTGTGCTACTGACTGGGAGTCGACTCCAACTTCAACTGTCCACTTGCTGACTCACATCAGGTCTTCCCCGATACACATGGCTTCAAACATCGATCCAAAGACTTTTCTGTCTAAATAGATGGCAGGGCTAAAGAAATCAGGTGTAATGAGTGTGGACTAGGGAATCTAATGAAGAGAAGGACTAGGGCAGAGATGGTGAACCTTTTAGAGATCAAGTGCCCAAACGTCAACCCAAAACCCACTTATGTATCGCTGGGTGCCAGGCAGGCATGGCCCATTGGGTGGGTGTGGCCAATTGGCTGGGTATGGCCCAGTGGGTGGGCGTGGCTACGGTGGTAACGGCAGACTGGGTGGGATTAAAAAGTTCAATCAATCAATTTCAACTTTGCGAGATCTTTTTTTTCCTGCAAGAAGTTGAAATTGATTGATTGATTGAACCTTTTTTTTTCGCACACGCCGGCGGGAGCCTAAAGCAAAAAGGTTTTATAAAACCCAGCTGAAGGCCTAGGACTGGGGTGACGGTGCGCGTGCCCATAGAGAGGGCTCTGAGTGCCGCCTGTGGCATGCTTGCCATAGGTTCGCCATCACGGGACTAGGGTGACATGATAGAAGTCTTCCAATATTTGAGGGGCTGCCACAAAGGAGAGGGTGTCAACTTATTCTCCAAAGAACCTGAAGGCAGGACAAGAAGCAATGGAGGAAACTAATTAAGGAGAGAAGCAACCTGGAATTAAAAAGAAATTTCCTGGCAGTGAGAACAATTAATCAGCGGAACAGCTTGCCTCTAGAAGTTGTGGGTGCTCCATCACTAAAGGTTTCTAAGAGATTGGGCCACCATTCACCTGAAATGATATATGGTCTTCTGCTTGAGCAGGGGGTTGGACTAGAAGACCTCCGAGGTCCCTCCCAACTCTGTTATTCTGTTTTTCTGAATCCAAAAGGGATAGATCATGCTCTACCTCACCTACAGTACCTCAGCCTCAAAAGGACCAGCCAGTGAACACAGATCCAGGACATCTGAAGGTTACTAGATTGGTTTCTACAATAGGAGCCTTGGTGGTGTAGTGGTTAGAATGGCGTACTGCAGGCTAACTCTGCCCACAGCCTGGAGTTTGATCCTGATGGGGCTCAAGGTTGACTCAGCCTTCTATCCTTGTACTTGATTCCACCCACATCAAAAGCCGTAAATTAATTCTGGAAAGCTCTGTTCAGAATGATCCATTAGCCAAGAATTACTACCGACATTAGCAGAAACACTGTCGTGTCATTAATTGGAATTAATGGATGGATAGCTTTTATTGGAGCTTTGAATGAAGGCAATATTCCTTTCAAAAGCCATTTTATTAGAAATTTGCTTGCCGGCTGTAGAATGCGATGCCACTGCAGCACACACACACACACACACACACACACACCCTCTCCTCCTGCAGACAATCCTTCCTGGTGTGTTTTTCATTAAGGAAAAAGCAAAGCCCTCTCAAATGCTTGGGGGCGGTGGGTTGATTTTGGCAAAACATCGCCACACGGATAGTCCTCACCTTACAACCACAACTGAGCCCAAACTTTCTGTTGCTAAGTGAGACATTTGTTAAGTGAGCATGCACCCATTTTACGACCTTTCTTGCCACAGTTGTTAAGTGAATCACTGCAGTTAAGTTAGTAACACGGTTGTTAAGTCAAGCTGGCTTCCCCGTTGACTTTGCCTGTCAGAAGATCTCAAAAAGTGATCACATAAGTCTGGGACACTATGATGGAAGAGCTTCCAATAAGATAAGGGCAAGTATTAGAATCTGAAGGCCTTGATATGACCAAGATATGCCTAGTGGTCTTTGCAAGTCTCCCAAATTAATCATTCTTTTAAAATCAGCTTTTGGACCAAATGGTTGAGATTTTACAAGTTTACCGGGTTTTCAGAGTTTTGCACCAAGCTCTTGTGAACTCTCATACAGGAATGACTAAAATCTTGTCATTTGTGGGTTATGAAAGCTGAAAGTACACATGAGGTTAGAATGGGATTTTGCAGGAGAATGAAGGTCTTTCCCAAGGAGCAAAGAGGGAGATCAGCCTGGGATCTTTGGTGTGCAGGAAGAGAGTGGGGTTTTTTTACCCTCTCTAACTTCTCCCAGGCTATAGCTAAGAGTCATGTAGATTTATGCTTCAATCTGGCAAGATTCCTATCTATAGGACAGGGGTGTCAAACTCAATTTAATTGAGGGCCGCATCAGCATTGCAGTTACCGGGGGGGGGTGGCCAGGGTGGGTGCGGCCTACTGGGTGGGCATGGATGGAGTGGGTGTGGCCTACCGGGTGGGCGTGGCCAGCTCTACATCGTTTGCGTCAAGGGTGCCTGTGGGGGCCTGGGCAGGAGTGGGACAGATCTGAGGGTCTCTGGCAGACGGGGGTCTGACCAGGGCAAGCGCCAAGGCATGGTCCATTTCTTCATTCCTCACAAAGGGTGACACCTCCCCAGCATGCAACCAGGGGGTGGGGGCGATGCAGCAGGGGCTGGTTCCTCGCTGTTTCCAGATGGCCTTGTGGAGCTAAGACTGAATGTGTTTCAGCATAGATGGCCACCACAAAATTGTACTTTGGCTCCCATCCAGCCTGGGCCAGGGCCAAGGCAGCGGGGTCTGTTCCCTCACTGTTTCCAGGATGGCTTCACGGGCCACATGAAACCACTTTGCGGGCCGGATCCGGCCCCCGGGCCTTGTGTTTGACATGTCTGCTATAGGAGAATAGCAATAAAGAAACGACTCTGATTAATTCTTTGCGTCATTATTGGTTCCTTGTGCCTGACATCATCCACCAACCTCAACAACTTTTAAGAGGCTTGGACCAAAATTAAAACTTTGCCCTGTCAATATTCCACAATCTTTATTAATATTGCTCCCTGTTCTACACCTATGGAATTCTGAAAAGAGACCCAACCTAAGGAAAAGAGATGTGGTGGCTACATGACTTCACCAAGATCAGTGATCTTGATCGAGAGAGAATGCACTGCTGGCAGAGCTATAACTACACATTAAAGCTGGATCCAGTGTGGGTGGTCATTTTCACCTGCCACCTAAGGAGCAAAGGGGCAGTTATTCAAATTATTGATGCCTCTAAATTTGCCCTCAGGCAAAGCATTTGCCTAGGTCCATCTCTTGAAAAGAGACCAATGTGGGTGCTCTCTTTGAAAAGGCAACCTAGAATGGGTTGCCTTCTCTTTCTCTTTCCCACCAAAATCTCATGGGAATGTAGCCTTGCTCTGCCATGCAACCAAGTAATAGTTGAAAAAGGAAAGATTTGAATAGATGTTTGAGAACAGGGGAAGAAGGGGGAGGGGGAGGAGGAGGGGAATGAGAAGGGGAAGGGAAAGGAGGAGGAGAAGGGGAAGGAGGAGGAGAAGGAAAAGGAGGAGGAGAAGGAGAAGGAGAAGGAGAAGGAGGAGGAGGAGGAGGAGGAGAAGGAGAAGGGGAAGGGGAAGGAGGAGGAGAACAAGGGGAAGGAGGAGGAGAAGGAGAAGGAGAAGGAGGAGGAGGAGAAGGAGAAGGGGAAGGGGAAGGAGGAGGAGAACAAGGGGAAGGAGAAGGAGAACAAGGGGAAGGAGGAGGAGGAGGGGAAGGGGAGGAGGAGGAGGAGAAGGGGAAGGAGAAGGAGGAGGCGATGAAGACAGAGAGGAGGAGGAGAAGGAGTCATTTCAATCCTGTATCAGTCTAGAAATTCTATGGATATGATGACGTGAACTGTAGCTCATGAAAGCTTCTGCCTGTTTAATAAAATTAGCTAGAAAAGGTGCTACTAGACTCCTTTGATTATGATTTTTTTTAGACCAACTCCTCTTTTAATTCCTTTGTTGTAAACTGCTTGTTCCTTAACAATTGGTACATGTCTGGCACACCTACCAGATTCTCCAAAAGGCCAATTTTAGAATATTGGAATCATTTCATCCAGGCAGTTGAATGTATATATCTTTATCCATCTCTGTCATTATATATCTCTATCGTTTATCTATATCTACCATCTCTCTCTCCTATCTATCTATCTATCTATCTATCTATCTATCTATCTATCTATCTATCTATCTATCTATCTATCTAACTAACTAACTGATGTCTATCAATCCATGAACTATCATCCCCCTATCATCTCATGCCAGTTCATTGCCATCTGGTATACAGTTTTCCCATTCCTATTTTTCTCTCTTTTCTTTCGAACTAAAAACTGGCTACATCCAAAGCAGGGGAAACAGGCACAGCAAGCCTGAAACCATTGTGCCTGATCTGAATCCTAATTAGGGGCAAAATATTGGAAATGTGCCATATTAGAAATGCTATTACTGTTAATATTGATGCTCCCACCCAGGGGATATCAGCAATTTTACATAGTAATTATGCAGAAAATTTAGGGCTGTTAACTTTTGTTTTACCTTCTTTGCACTGATACACAAAATTGCTTTTAATAATGTATACTCAGGAGCATGATATGTGGGGGCAACTCATCTTTTCATGGGTGGGTGTGTAAATTTGTCCACAATGTACAACCCAGTGATTTAGAATAGTCTTTACAGTGACTTTGCCAGGAAGAAATAACAACCCTTAAAATTATTATGTTCTTCTAGAGTTTTCCAGTATGTACATGATGGAATTATTAAATTCAGTAGCTGGGCCCATGAGTTCACGCAACATACTTAGTTTATAGGTAGTCCTTGACTTATGCCTGTCCATTTAGTGACCATTCAAAGTTATAACAGAACTGAAAAAAGTGACTTATAACCGTTTTTCACACTTACGACCACTGCAGCATCCCCATGGATCAAAATTCAGATGTTTGGCAATTGGCTCATATTTATGACGATTGCAGTGTCCCGGGGAGGGTGGGTGTCATGTGATTTTGTGATCTTCTGACGAGCAAAGTCAATGGGGAAGCCGGATTCACTTAACAACCAGATTATTAACTTAACAACTGTGGTGATTCACTTAACCACTGTGGCAGGAAACGTTGCAAAATGAGGCAAAACTGTCTCACTTAGTAACAGAAATTTTGGGCTCAATTGTGGTCGTAAGTCAAGACTACCTATACAATGAATGATGGGATGTTGGCTCACCTTGGCAAACCTTTGCCTAAAGCAGGGGTCTTCAAACGTGGCCCTTTTATGAGTTATGGACTTCAACTCCCAGAATTCCTCAGCCAGGCACGCTGGCTGAGGAATTCTGGGAGTTGAAGTCCACAAGTCATAAAAGAGCCACGTTTGAAGACCCCCTGGCCTGAAGGAACACCACATTCCACCTGTGATAATTCTCAACTGAGGAAAAGTTGAAAAGAAAATTCTCTTTTAAGGATGAGAATAACTATTTTTCCCCCTGCACAGAGCTAGGGCAGTACTTTAAAGACTGTTAAAGAAGCTGGCCTTGAAAGGCAAACTCAAGTGCTGAAATAGCCTCAAATTTACCTCACTAAAATCTGCCCCCCCTTGATTTTGCTGGACAGATTAATGTGGGGAGGCCTTAAATGTTTTCCTATTCCCTACTTAGAGTTTTCTGAAAGCCTTTAGGCTAAATTTAAGCTTGCAGGGAACAGGTGCAAAAAAAAAAAAACACCCCTCTTCCATATCATGTTTTCGTACTCATGTAGGAAACCATCTTCAAGGAAATTCTCTCTAGTGGAGTGTGTGCCTTGGGCTATCCTTTGCTAATATTTATGAGGTGCCAACAACAAATAAAAACCCACACACAACCAGGCACCACATAAATACAGATAGTCCTCAGGTTACGACCACAATTGAGCCCAAAATGTATGTTTCTAAGCCAAAAAATTATTAAATGAGTTTTGCCCCATTTTACGCCCACTCTTGCCACAGTTGTTAAGAGAATCACTGCAGTTGCTAAGTTAGTAACACGGTTGTTAAGTGAACCCGGCTTCCCCATTGACTTTCCTTGTCAGAAGGTCACAAAAGGGGATCACATGACAACACACACACACCCCGGGACACTGCAACCGTCATAAATATGAGTCATTTGCCAAGCATCCAAATTTGATCACGTAGCCATGGAGATACTGCCTCAGTCGTAAGTGTGAAAAATGGTCATTTTTCCAGTGCCATTATAACATTAAATGGTCACTAAATGAACTGTTGTAAGCCTATAACAATAACAACAACAATAATAATAACAATAGGGTTGTAAGGGACCTTGGAGGTCTTCTAGTCCAGCCCCGCTCCAACAGGAAACCCTATACCACTTTGTTTGTCAGAAGGTCACAAAAGCGGAAGCAACCATTCTAAATATGTACTAGTTGCCAAGCCTCTGAATTTTGATTGAAGTTCCCTGAGCATGGGGTTCATCATGAGTCCAAAGGCTCAGAAGATTAAATCTCTGGTCCCAGTGATCAACCCAGATTGGATCTTGCCACAGGAAACTCATCACCTTCCTGGATCATTCGTTCTACTGTAAAAATGTCTTTAATATTCGAAAGTGATTAAGGATCTATCTTCCTCTGACTCAAGATCATGATTCCTTCTTCTGCATTCTGGAACAATGGAGAACAAATCTTGGCTTTCTTCTGTGACAAGAATTTGGGGAGATCTATCAGCTTAATCCTCCCCTTAGCCCAGGGGTAGGCAACCTTGGCTCTTTTATGACTCGTGGACTTCAACTCCCAGAATTCCTGAGCCAGCAGGAACATCCTCACTACCTTCCTCTGAACGTGTTCCATTTGTTTGTTTATGTTCCACCATTATTTTTAGAAAAAACTCCGGGTGGCGAACGTGCATAACACTCCTTCCTCCTCCTATTTTCCCCAAAACAACAACCTTGTGAGGTGGGTTGGGTTGGGTTGAGAGAGAGGGACTGATTCAAAGTCACCCAGCTGGTGTTCATGCCTAAGGAGGGACTAGAACTCTCAGTCTCCTGGTGATTGGCCCAAACTCACCCAGATAACATTCATGATTAAGGCATGACTAGAACACAGTCTCCAGTGATGGGCCCAAAGTCACCCCACTGGCTTTAATGCTTAAGGTGGGACTACAACTCTCCATCTCCTGGGGATTGGCCCAAAGTGACCCAGCTAGCTTTCATGCAGGTGATTTTGGGCCAATCACCAGGAGACAGTGAGTTCTAGTTCCACTTTAGCATGAAAACCAGCTGGGTGGCTTTAGATTAGTCATTCTCTTTCAGCCTAGCCCCCCTCACAAGGTTGTTTTTGTCGGAAAATAGAAGGAGGAAAGAATATTTGGCATGTTCACTGCCTTCGGTCATTTATAAGCAATAATAAAGGTGGGCTAAACATCAATTAAATAATCTGAACATTTATTTTAATAGATTAAAAAGAGACAGTTAAGACTATAGTCAATTTTCTGTGTATGCCATGTGATGCCTTCAATACAGGAAATACATTTTCAGGACATTCCCAGATTATTATTATTATTATTATTTATTTAATTTCTATGCCGCCCTATTCCGGAGAACTCAGGGCGGCTCACAGCATGATAGAAATTACAATAAAAACACGTAGTTTTTTTAAGATAGTTTTTCTTAAGTTAAAAATATTCTAACTGTTCAATTATTTTAATTAGAATGACACTGGCATTACCTGCGACTCAACACTAACAATTTCTCACAGCAGAATTGCAGAGTTGCATTAGAATGAAAGAGTGTTGCCCTACAAGGACAGAATTTAAGCCAGATCTTTGCTTTTTGGGCCCTCTAATTAGCTATAATAATAATACAGCTAATGCAACCCAAGATAATCATTTCATCCTGGGATGGATCAAGTCAAGGTCAGCACCAAGGAACTTTTGAAAAACCAGAAGAGGTGCAGGCAGTCCTTGACTTAGGACCACAACTGAGCCCAAAATTTATGTTGCTAAGTGAGACAGTTGTTAAGTGAGCTTTACCCTGTTTTACAACCTTTCTTGCCACAGTTGTTAAGTGAATCACTGCAGGTGTTAAATTAGTAACATGGCTTCCCCGTTGCTTGTCAGAAGGTTGCAAAAGGGGATCACATAATCCCGGGACATGGCAACGGTCATAAGTATGAGTCAGTTGCCAAGCGTCTGAATTTTGATCACGTGAGCACAGGGATGCCGCCACAGTCATAAGTATGAAAAATGGTCATAAGTCACTTTTTACAGTGCTGATGTAACTCCAAAGGGTCACTAAATGGTTGTAAGTTGTGAACCACCTGTACTGCCAAGAACAATAAGCATGATCTAGAGCAGGGGTCTTCAAACTTGGCCCTTTTATGACTTGTGGACTTCAACTCCCAGAATTCCTCAGCCAGCGTGCCTGGCTGAGGAATTCTGGGAGCTGAAGTCCACAAGTCATGAAAGGGCCAGGTTTAAAGACCCCTGATCTAGAAGTGGGGGAAGGAAGAGAGTCCAGACTTATTCTGTATTATGCAGTATAGGATACAGAATAATGAATTTAAATTATGGAGACGTTCTAGTTGAAAATTAAGACAAAAATTTTGCAACAGAAAGAACAGTTTGACAGTAGAATCAGTAACTGGGGGAAGTTTGGGGATGGTTCAAAGCAGATGTTAGACAACAGTCTTGCAAGAAGGCTATAATTCGGCAATCTAATATTGAGCGGGAATTGATGTGATATATTTAATGATCTCTTCCATCTCTGGAATTCTGCATACAAAAACTATGAGTGCCACCTAAAACACCAATGAAATCAGGTCTCCAACCTAGATATCGCAGCTGAAAATGTAGAGCTCCATATTGTGCTGTAGCTTTGAACTATATAAAGCTTTCTTCCAAATCATAGATAAAGCAGTAAGATGATTCCTTTATACCTGGGAGCTACTACATCCTTGTTTCAGTTCTATTTTCATCCTCCTCATCCCACCTAGAGATTTTTCTGCCTCTCGATACATTGCATCCATTCCTCCTCAGTGCCTCTTATGCCTCAAATATCTTTCAGATACTTACATGATGTCTCCTTCCTTCCTTCCCTCCCTCCCCTTCCCTCCTTCCCTCCTTCCCCTTCTCCCTCCCTCTTTCACTGCCTCCCTCCCTCCCTCCATTCCTTCC
Source organism: Bothrops alternatus (assembly GCA_034064705.1). NCBI lineage: Eukaryota > Metazoa > Chordata > Lepidosauria > Squamata > Viperidae > Bothrops > Bothrops alternatus. The sequence continues at coordinate 11,400,134 of JARGCV010000057.1, read as the reverse complement.
TTTCCTCCCTCCCTCCTTCCCCTTCCTTCCCTCTCCTCCCCTCCCTCCCTCCCTCCATCCATCCATCCCTCTCTCCTTCCCCTTTCCTCTCCTCCCTCCCTCCCTTCCTTCCTTCCCATCCCACCTCAAAATCAACTTTCCCCGTGGAGTTTTGATATAATGCTGTGCAGTATTTCTATATCATCCACAGCTGAAAGAGGGAAAAAAACATCAACAACTAATGAGCAAATTGTTCCCATGCTCATTCTCCTTTTGACCTTCTTTTGGTTTCACCCGGTCAAATTTGGATGATAACCTCAATGGACAAAAAGCTCTTATCTTATATTCTATAAAGTTTCATGCACACTGATGAAAAACAAGAATGACAGCTACAGTAGCTACAATACTGTGTTATTCTTGTTTTCAACAAAAATGGGAAAACAATTTTCCTTTAGTTCCCCACCAGTTCAAATCAATAAGCTTTCTTCCTTCCTTAAATATTTACTTCCTTGCTTCCTTCTTCCTTCCTTCCTTCCTTCCTTCCTCTTCCCTCCCTCCCTTTCCTTCTTTCCTTCTTCTTTTCCTTTCCCTCTTTCCTCCTTTCCTTTTTTCTCCTTCCTTCCTTCCTTCCTTCCTTCCTTCCTTCCTTCCTTCCTTTCTTCCTTCCTTCCTTCTCATGACAATGCTTTTGAATTCTCCAATACAATCATTCAACTTCATAGATGTTTATGATATGAGAACTGTATCCTGGCATTCCCTTCGATCGAAGCCTCTCACATAAAGTGAGGCTGCACCTGAAATAGCTGGACAGGATGGCGAATGAATCCCCAAACCTCTGCAAGGAAACCCTTTTGCTCCCCCTCCCACCGAATCCATAGAATGGAATAGAACAGAACAGAACAGAACAGAACAGAATAGAATATTGAGTGGAGTGGAGTGGAATAGAATAGAATAGAATAGAATAGAATAGAATAGAATAGAATAGAATAGAATAGAATAGAATAGAATAGAATAGAATAGAATAGAATAGAATAGAAGCTGGAAGGGACCTTGGAGGTCTTCTAGTCCAGCCCCTTCCTCAAGCAGGAGAACCTATACCATTTCAGATAAATGACTGTCTAGCCTCTTCTTGAAAACTTCCAGTGATGGAGCACCCACAATAGAGGCAAGCTATTCCACTGCTTAATTGTCCTTATTGTTAGGAAGTTTCTCCTTAATTCTCCCCTTTCTTCCTTTTGCAGATATCTTAGCTGTAACTTTCATGGCTTTGGACTGAAGTCTCAGCTGGATCCTTCCAACCTGATGGCTATTCCGCTCCCTGCCAGTCTATCTTAAGCTGATGATCCTGAAGCTGGTTTTAGCTGACCTGGCAGATGGAGACATAGCTATGTCATGTCCATTGCAGCTGCCCTTTCTCTCCCCGGACAGCTTGGCTAGATCTGTGAAATCCTGTCTTTGCTTTTCCTTCAGGCCATATTTACTGTGTGCAAATGATTTGCACGCAGGACACATGCCCAGAGACGATCTAAGTGCCCGAATTAGCCACTTCCTGGGGCAATTATCTCACCCTGGGCTCTGGCAGCACACAATCGCAGATGACCTAGTGCAAGGGTAGGCAACCTTGGCTCGTTTATGATGCATGGACTTCAACTCCCAGAATTCCTGAGCCAGCCATGCTGAGGGGAAGGGAGAGGTTTCCAAGCTGAGCCAGGCTGGCTCAGGAATTCTGGGAGTTGAAGTCCGCCAGTCATAAAAGAGCCAAGGTTGCCTACTCCTGACCTAGTGAGTTGGGGAGCTGCCATTTTTTTAATAAATCCTCCCAGCTGTTGAAAAAGAAGCTAGGAGCCTCTCCTGTCCCGCTGATTTGCTCCCTCCTCTCTCTTTATTTATTTATTTATTTTTATTTTTTTATTTATTTTCCGATTTCTATACCGCCCCTCTCCCAAAGGACTCGGGGCGGTGTACAGCCCAAAATTAAAAACATATCAATATACAAAAATTAGAATAATTAAGAATAAATTAAACAATTTGGCCATAAATCCCATTTAAAACCCAGTATATTATATATCTTAAAAATAACTCAATCCCCTAAAACAATTTTACCTCAACCAATCGAAATAACAGTCCTGCAAACCAATCAAAATACAAGTCATCCTCGAGTTACAGCCACAACTGAGAGCGGAATTTTGGTCGCTAAGCAAGGCAGTTGTTAAGTGAGCCATGCCCAGGTTTACGAGCTTTTTTTGCTATGGTTGTTAAGCAAATTACAGACTTACAGCAGTTCGCTTAGTGACCATTCAAAGTTACCATGGCACTGAAAAAAGCGACTTATGACTGTTTTTCACACTTATGACCATTGCAGGATCCCTGTGGCTACGTGATCAAAATTCGGATGCTTGGCAACTGACACACATTTATGACCGTTGCAGTGTCCCGGAGTCATGTGATCCCCTTTTGCGACCCTCTGACAAGCAAAGATTCGCTTAACAACCCTGTTACTAACTTAACAACTGCAGTGATTCACTTAACAACTGCAGCAAGAAAGGTTGTAAAATGGGACAACATTCACTTAACAAATGTCTTGTTTAGCAACAGAAAGTTTGGGCTCAGTTGTGGTCTTCAGTTGAGGACCACCTGTACTGAACAGTGTGGTGGCCTAGTAGCAAAGATGCTTGCATCCCACTCGCAAGATTGAGAGTTCAATCCTAGGTAGCGGCAGACAATAATAATGATGATGATGATGATGATGATGATGATGATGATGATGATGATGATGATGATGATGATGACGACGACAGTGGCATGACAAAGTAGCAACAATGGTGCATTGGAAGATCTGCAAGAAATATCATTTGCCTGCAAGCAAGAACTGGTGGGATAGAGAAAGTCATAGAAATTGATACAGTAAAGTTAAATTGCTCTAGGAGTTTAGAATTCAAACAGACAAGCACTTGCCACCCAACACCCCGGATTTAACAATTGTCGATAAAAAAGACAAAAAAGTCTAGATAGTGGACGTGGCAGTGCCTGGAGACAGCAGAATAGACAAGAAAGAACTGGAGAAGATAACAAAATACAAAGACCTATAAATAGAAATAGGAAGACTGTGGCAAAGGCAAGCAAGGGTAGTTCCAATAGTCATAGGCGCCTTGGGTGCAATCCCAAAACAACTGGAGCACCACTTGAACCCCATTGGCATTGACAAATTTGCCATTAGTCAATTGCAAAAGGCAGCCTTACTAGGAACTGTTTCCATCTTGCAACGATATCTGTAATACCATCAAACACCCACATTTGCCTATCCCAGGACTCTATAGCTAGACAAAAATGTCAAATCCAGTCTGAACATCTGGCTGACTGTGCGATGATTAATAATAATAATAATAATAATAATAATAATAATAATAATAATAATAATAATAACAATAACAATAACAACAATAATAAAGTTGGAAGGGACCTTGGAGGTCATCTAGTCCAACCCCCTGCTCAGGCAGGAAACCCTATACCAGTGGTTCTCAACCTTTTTCAGGTTGAGACCCCACTTGCCCCGCCCATGTGCGGTGCGACCCCGGCGCTAGCGCATGCGCACGCACGACAGGCCGATCCGTGCATACGCGGCGTGTGCGACGGGGAAAAAAATGGCGGTCCGCGACGGGCCGATCCGCGCATGTGCAGCGCGTGCGCGATGGCCTGAACTGCGCATTCGCGGCGCTCGCGCGACCAAAAAAACAAAACAAAAAAAAACAAAATGGCGGACCGTGACGGGCCGATCCGTGCATGTGCGGCGCACGCGTGACAATATGATGTGTGTATGCGCGGTGCGCGCACGACGAAAAAAAATGGCGGACCGCAATGGGCTGATCCGCACATGCACGGCACGTGTGCGCAACGGCCCGAACCGCGCATGCGCGGTGCACGACAAAAAAACAAAACAAAAAACAAAATGGCGGACCGTGGTGTCCGGCGACCCCGCGAAACGGTCGTTCGACCCCAAATGGGGTCGCGACCCATAGGTTGAGAACCGCTGCCCTATACCATTTCAGATAAATGGCTGTCCAGTCTCTTCTTTAAAAACTTCCAGTGTTGGAGCGTTCACAGCTTCTGGAGGCAGGTTGTTCCACTGGTTAACTGTTCTATCTGTCAGTTATTTCTCTCCCAGGGCGCAAAGAAAAAATATCTGCTGAGAACTCTGCGTAGGCATCAGGCAGGGCGTCCGGCCAGTAAATGCTCAGCTCCATCCAGTTGTCTTGACTCTATCCTGATTTAAGGAATTACAGGTTGTAAAAAGGAAGTTAAGCAAATCACTGCAATTCAGTGGATCACACGGTCATTAAGGGAATCTGGCTTCCCCTATTGACTTTGCTTGTTGGTAGCCAGCTGGGAAAGTTGCAAATGGTGATCACATGACCCCAGGATGACGCAACCGTGGTAAATATATGCTACCGGTAGTTGGCAAGCACCCAACTTTTCATCACATGATCGTGGGGCTACTGTGAAAGTTGGTAAGTAAGGAACGGTTGCAAGTGCCTCAGTGGTTAGAATGCAGTATTGCAGGCAAACTCTGCCCACAACCTAGAGTTCGTTTCTGACCAGCTCCAGGTTGACTCAGCCTTCCTTGCTTCTGAGATCAGTAAAATGAAGACCCAGATTGTTAGGGGCAAAATGCTGACTCTGTATCCCGCTCAGAGAATTCTGTAAAGCACTGTGGGGCTGTATATAAGCCTAAATGCTATTGCTATTTATTTATTTATTTATTTATTTATTTATTTATTTATTTATTTGTTTGTTTGTTTGTTTGTTTGTTTGTTTGTTTGTTTGTTTGTTTGTTTGTTTGTTTGTTTGTTTGTTTGTTTGTTTGTTTGTTTGTTTATTTATTTATATTAGATTTTTATGCCGCTGCTCTCCAAAGGACTCGGAGCGGCTAACAACATGAACAAAAACAACATCAAAGCATTTTTTAAAAAACCAAAAAACGAATCTACAAAGCATTTAAAAGACCCCCCAAACACATTCATCATACACACACAATCACAGTCATCCCCAGGCCTGCCAGCATAGATAAGTTTTTAGATTCTTCCGGAAGGCCGGGAGAGTGGGGGAAATGTGGACTTCAGGGTGCAGTTGGTTCCAGAGGGTGGGCGCCACAACAGAGAAGGCCCTCCCCCTAGGACCCGCCAGATGGCATTGTTTCGCTGACGGGACCCGGAGGAGGCCGACCCTGTGCGCTCTCACCGGTCGAAGGGAAGTATGTGGCAGAAGAAGTATATGCTATTGCTATCGTTTAGGTTTATTTTAAGAAATGTTGGTGGATTTTAATTGATTTGTGTGCTGCAGCGATACTATGGGACTGAAGCAGTCTGCTGGTTGTTTCTAATATGTTTTTTGATGTATGGCAGATTGTGCTGTCACGGGTTGAGTGGTTAGCAATCTGTGATAAAGTTGTGCAGACATCCTTTTTTGTTGGAAGATATTATATAGGCATCCTGTCTACTTTTTTATTCATTTCTCTTACGTTCAGAAACAACCAAGAACTCCACCGTTCAACCCTCAGCTGCAGGGTCAAGACGCCCTTCCTTCCTTCCTTGTGGTCTTCTCTATAGTCTGTCAAGAGACATCTGGGCCATTTGGCATATATCGCACCTGTTGCTCACCCACACAGCTGCCCCAAACCTCAAAAATGACAGTGATTTCCCATCAGCAACCAAGAACAAGAATTCTTTGCTCAGCTTCATATTTCTTACACATGTTGCTTGCCTTCACAGAAAAAAAGAGGAATAGATATGAACAAAATAACTACAGTTAGTCCTTGACTTTCAACGGTTCATTTACTGGCCATTCAAAGTTACAACGGCTCTCGAAAAAGTGACTTATGACTGTTTTTCGCACTTACAACTATCACAACATCCCCGCGGTCATGTGATTCAAATTTGGATGCTTGGCAACTGACTCATATTTATGACGGTTGCAGGATCATGGGATCCCCTTTTGTGACCATCTGACAAGCAAAGTCAATGGAGAAGCCAGATTCACTTAACAACTGTGTTACTAACTTAACTGCAGGGATTCACTTAACAACTAGAAAGGTGGTAAAATGGGGCAAAATTCACTTAATCTTGCTTAGCAACAGAAATTTTGGACTCAACTATAGTCGTAAGGTCACAGACTACCTATAACCCTCTCACTTCCTTCTTTCACAACTTCCTATCTTAGGTGAATACTTGCCTTTTAAGTTATTGTTGCTGGCATCTTCTATATAAGGATATACAAGAACGCAATTCAAAGTGTTGGTTATGACCTATAAAGCCCTACATGGCATCGGACCAGGTTACTTACGGGACCATCTGCTGCCTCACGAAACCCAGCAACCGGTTAGGGCCCACAGAGTCGGCCTTCTCCAGGTCCCATCAGCCAGACAGTGTCGCCTGGCGGGGCCTAGGGGAAGAGCCTTCTCTGTTGTGGCCCCAGCCCTCTGGAATCAACTCCCCCCGGAGATCCGTGTCGCCCCCACCCTCTCCGCCTTTCGCAAATTATTAAAAGACCCATCTTTGCCGACAGGCCTGGGGCAGCTAACACCTTGCCCCAGCCAGTGTATGTTTGTGTGTACGTTTGTTGAATGAATGGTTTCTTAATTTAGGGGTTCTCTTTTTTATATATGTATTTTTATATATGTATTATGTAGTTTTTTAATATTAGATTTCTATTTATGCTGTGAGCCACCCTGAGTTCCCGGAATAGGGCGGCATAGAAATTTAATAAATAAATAAATAAATAAGTATAATTTGCAGTAGGTTTTCCTGAGACCGTAATTTTAGGCTTGCTTACTGGCATCTCTGAATTGATTTAAATGTTTGTACATAAAAAGATATTAGGTGGCTATGCAATCTCAATCCTCAAGGCAAAACTAGCTTTTCCAAATCTGCTAATGCTATTTACAGGTAGTCCTCATTTTACATTTCTATTGCCAAGTGAGGCATTTGTTAGGTGAGTTTTGCCCCATTTTACAACTTTTCTCGCCACATTCGTTAAGTGAATCGCTAGCCGTCGTTAAGTTGATATCATGGTTGTTAAGTGAATCTGGCTTCCCCATTGACTTTGCTTGTCAGAAGGTCACAAAGGGGGGACATCTGAATTTTGATCATGTCGCCATGGGGATGCCACAATGGTTGTGAGTGTGAAAAACAATTGTAGGTCACTTTTTTCACTGCCGTTGTAACTTAGAATGGTCTCTAAATGAAATGTTGTAAGTCAGGGACTATCTGTATTTATTTGATCCCCGTGGTAGGAAAAACTGTGAGGGAATGTAGTCTGGATTCCCAAGAGGGAGAGACTGCATTCCAGAGGACCAAGAGACAGTAAAATTTATATAGTTTGTGTCAGGCGAAAGTAACCAGTACCACTTGTGAAGAATCTCAACGGGAGTTTTATTGCTAGTCAACTATGTTACAAGAATTCTCACCAAATTGTGCTGCTTACTGTACTGCAAAGACTCTAAACTCAACCCCTTTTGATCCCTCCCTCCAGTCTAGCTGGAGATTCCACTACAGTTTAGTTGGGAGAAGGAGGGTCAAATTCTCCTCCCTAGAAGTTGTTTTAATTGGGCAAGACTGCTGTCTATAGGTGAAGAACAGTAAAGAAAACTACTTACAACCCATAACTCTGCTCATCTTCCTTAATTTTTGGAGCCTGACAAATGTACACCTTCCATAGGAGAAGAAGTAGCAGAATCTGGGCACAGAATTAAAAGAGGAATCAGCTTAGAATCCTTATGTAGTCACAAATGAATGAAGCCTAACCATCAGTTGAAAATATTCCTGTGCATAAGCATGAGTAGCAATAGATTGGTTTAACTGGTTTAACTGGCCCTTCAAATGTGGATCTGATAGTTCATGCCCCACACCTCACTGTGATAGCTCCAGAAATATAACATTTAAAGCCCTTAAAATTGGGATGTTGCAAACTTTTCTGCAGCATTTCACTGTGAGAAAGAGAATAGTCAAAACAAGTCTCTTTATTTCAGTCATCAACCAGCATAATGTAATATTCAACAATAAAATGACAGCTGTCCCATTATGGTAGCAGTCTGACCTATATCTATAAAAATGACTAAAATTTAGATCACTATCACAAATTATAAAATTGTTGATACCAATGCCATTAAGACTGTAAGTATAAAATTTTAAAGATGAAAATGAATAGAGATTTACGTAATTTGGGTAAATTACAAAACAGCAACTGAAGATAAATAAAAATGAATGAAAAATATATAAGATCATGGTGCACTAAAATTTACAGGTAGACTACATTTATTTTATTTATTTATTTATTCGGATTTGTATGCCGCTCCTCTCCGAAGACTCGGAGCGGCTCACAACATATATATAAAAACAATTGCAACAAATCCGAACAACATTAAAAATACAAACCCCATACATACTCATCAATCACACCACAATCAACAATCATCCCCAGGCCTGCCGGCAGAGGTAGGTTTTTAAATTCTTTTGGAAGGCCAGGAGGGTCGGAGAAACGTGGTATGTATGAAAGCTATAAAAGCATGATATAAATACAATTCTATATAAGGGACTGGTAATTAATTAAGGAGCTAAAAATGCCCAGTTGTAAAAACTGGACACAGATTTAATAATGAATGCTGAATCTTTTTCAATTCACTGTTTCAAATTTTAACTCAGCCAGGGAGAATAAAACCAGATTCTCAATTGAATCCCATGGATATTTATTAATTGCTCATCATTAATCATAAAGTTATGGCCAGGAATTTGTGTATCCCGTGCTGGGGATATGGTTTAAATCGGTGGTTCTCAACCTTTTTCAGGTTGAGACCCCACTTGTGCCGCCCATGCGTGCCGTGACCCCGACTCAGGCGCGCGTGCGCGCGACGGAAAAAAAATTAAAAAAAATTTAAAAAAACCAAAATGGCAGACCGCAACGGGCCGATACGCGCATACGCGCGCACGCACGCGACAGCCCGAACCGCGCATGCGCGGCGTGCGCGCGATGAAAAAAAATTTAAAAAAGTTAAAAAAATAAAAAAACAAAAAACAAAATGGCAGACGGCGACGGGCCGTTCCGTGCATGCGCGGTGCGCGCGATGAAAAAAAATTTAAAAAAAAGAAAAACAAAAGAAAAACAAAATGGCGGACCGCGGTGTCCGGCGACCCCGCGAAACGGTTGTTCGACCCCAAATGGGGTCGCGACCCATAGGTTGAGAACCGCTGGTTTAAATGTTCCTTTTGCCTTCTAAAATAGACCAGGCTTCTAGTCACTGAGGCGTTAAAGAACAGAGAGCTGCCTTTTTCAACTCTCAGGAGTTGAAATGACAGTTGAGTAATATCTTTTATCAAGATTTTCTTACTTTGCTACCAAGATGAGCAAAAGTATTTTTAATTAAGCAATTAAAAAGCACTATATAAATTCTGCAATGTAGTAAGAAGCTTTGCAAATTCAATAGAGTATTGGTTGCTATAGGATCTGTACGGTTTAGAAGCAGTTTATTAACTGTAATCATCGCAGCCAATTCTACATGGGACAAACATCACATCAATTAAAAACCAGGATCCATGAACACAGGCTGGCCGTCAAACACCAGAAACCCAAATCCTTAATCTCTATCCATACTGACACCAAACAGCACCAGTTCAATTAGAACAGGGGTAGGCAGCCTCGGCTCTTTTATGACTCATGGGCTCCAACTCCCAGAATTCCTGAGTCAAGGAATTCTGGGAGTTGAAGTCCATGAGTCATAAAAGAACCGAGGTTGCCCATCCCTGGATCAGAGCAACACAAAAATCATCGGCCACGCTACCACCCGCCTCGCTCGTGAGTTCATCAAAGCCTGGCGCTCCACAAGCAATTCCATCCACAGAAACATCGACCTACAACCAGCCTACGAACTCCTCAGGATCCAAATCAACCGCACAGCCAACCAGAGACAGCACTGACCCTCCACCAGCCCACACAAGCCCCTTCCCTCCCACCATCAGTTCACCTCCCAATGATCCTGACTTGATGTAGCTTCCCCATCACAAGCCCCTCATTGATGACTCTCACCTGACCCATCACAAGATTCATCCCAAGACCCTCACTTGACACACCCACAACTGAAGCCCTTATAAACAGAAGAACACTGATACAGACATCCCCCTAAACTCCACTGAAGAATGCTACCTAGCCTGGTAACAAAACATTCGGAAACCAACCTGCCTCCAGAAGCGGTGAATGCTCCAACACTGGAGGTTTTTAAGAAGGGACTGGACAACCATTTGTCCGAAATGGTATAGGGTTTCCTGCCTGAGCAGGGGGTTGGACTAGATGACCTCCAAGGTCCCTTCCAACTTTATTATTATTATTATTATTATTATTATTATTATTATTATTATTATTATTATTATCCACAAGCTTGGAGAACAAACCTTCACCCTCAGTTTATTAGCTTTTGGAGGAGGTATATGTGGGCTTATGGATCAGTGTCTCTTTAAGCCTCAAGGCCATATGGCAATTTCCTTATTCTCCCTTCAGATGGGAAATACGGTAGGAAGAAAAATGGAGGAGGTATCATCCACAGTCTTGTGTACCTTCCTTTGTTATTACATAGACAGTGGTCACGTATCTCTGTGTGGTGACGCATCATAACATTAAACAAAAAACTAACATATCGTGATCAGTGGTGGGATTCAGATATGTGAACAATCGGTTCTCCATGTGGATGCTGCTTCCAGAAGTCCATTCTGGGCCTGGGCATCAAAAAATTAGCTACCGGTTCTGCCGAAGTGGTGCAAACCGGCTGAATCCCACCACTGATCCTGATGAGAGAAGATTTAAATATTAGACAATGAGGCGGGTAAATGTTTGAGTGAGTGAGGTTGGGATACTGTAGATATAAAGGAATGCCAGGTGTGGACATTAATTGGGCCTTTCCTGTAGGAGATGATCTGGCAGAACCTAATGGCGGGGTCAAATGTGTCATCAGTTTGGAATCATTATGTTCCCACAAGAGACCTAAGTCCAGCCCCTCATGAATTCCATTGGCTCTTATCTAGTGCCAATTTACCTTAACTGTTAGTAGACCAAAGTGCTTTGAACTCCTGTTCCTGATTACTTGTGCCTGACAAATCTGCTTTTTCTTAATATGGAAAATGCAGATAGCATTTAATCTTTCCCAGGGTCACCAACATCAACCTTTGTCAACCTGATGCCAAAGTATGCATCCAAAATATTTAAGTGTCAGCTTCAATGTTGGAAGTTCCAGTTAACAATCTGGATTTACTTTGGGTGGTTTTTAATAGCTCTTGGTTTTTTGGACAGAAAATTGGAAAACAGATCACTATTGCCTTCTCCAGTGGACTGTATTTAGCTGGATCTGTCACAGACCCTTCATGGGTGACTCTTCTAGAATTATATATTCCCAATGGTTAAATGCAGGGGTGTCCAACCTTGGCAATTTTAAGACCTGTGGACTTCAACTCCCAGAATTCCCAGAATTCCCCAGCATAGCATAGCATAGCGGGGTGGGGAATTCTGGGAGTTGAATTCCACAGGCCTTAAAGTTGCCAAAGGTGGACACTCCTAGTTTAATGTATAAAACTATTAAGACATGAAGACTTTCCACCACCACCAGGTACCAATTCGTGAAGGAATCTTTGTTTCTTTGATTTGTTTCTGAATTTACAAAGCACCAAATAAATAGAATCTAAATTGTCTTAATTGCCCTTTGTTTCCCTGAGATCAAACATTGCTTTGTGATCTTCTAAAGCAGAGGTCCCCAATGTTTTGGACACCAGGGACCGGTTCTGTGGAGAGAGGATTTTCCGTGGACCAGAGAGTGCATGGTTTTGTGTACTGCCTTTATCCCATGGATGGGAAATTGCATGTGTGCTGCCTGCATCCCATGGATGAGGCGTTGCTTGTTTGGGCAGACTGGTTGTTGGCATGCCGTGGCCCGGTGGGGGTTGGGGACCCCTGTTCTAAACCAGCCGTCCCCAACCTTTATTGCTTGGCGACCCAGGGAGGGAGAGGGGAACCAGCCTGTGTGAGAGGTGGCCCACCACTCATGCATGTACACACCGGCTCATGGCTCATGCAAGTTGAGCCCCTCGCGCACACACCAGCCCACCACCCACACAAGTTGAGCTGTGCACACACACACACACACATGCGCTGGCCAGCCACTCATGCAGCCCACTTCCGAACAGGCTATGGACCGGTAGTGGCTACGGCATTGGGGGGCTGGGGACCCCTAGTCTAAACCAGAGGTGTCCAGCTTTGGCAATTTTAAGACTTATGGACTTCAACTCCCCATGCTGCCTGGGGAATTTTGGGAATTGAAGTCTGCAAATCTTAAAAGTTGCCAAGCTTGGACACCTGTGGTCTAAACTCTCCTGAAAATGAAATTCTGACTCATCAGTTGTAAAACTGAGAAGCTGAACACAAGCAAGGAGCCAACAGGACTGATGAATTGAAGCTGGTGAAGTAACATAACCCTCCTGAACTGAAAGCACAAACAAAAATAAATAGTTCTTTCTGGCTTTCTCTTTTGCAACTGCTTTGACACATTAGTGTAATTAGTATCATTAATCAAGACAAGACACTTGATACTTTGTGTACTTTACACAGGTAATAAATAGCCGTTCCCTGACAAAACCAGTGTCTGTTGGCTGCCAAAGTCTGTTCAGTTGATCTTGTACCAGAGGGCGAAGAATAGCTCATAATTAGGGAAATGAGCAGCTGCTTACGGGATACAGAGATACTACACAGGTGAAGCTTGAACATCAAGCTGTAATTCAGTGGGATTCTTAATACTGCACTTGTGGTTGCTGCCTGGATTGTTTCTTGTCTCTTCTTTCCTTCTGTGATCTTTTTCTGACATCAGCAATTTGTCCTACATACCGGTAGAATTCAGACCAGCTGTTATTCAGCTTCTCTTATTCTGTTCCCTTCCATCATTGTCCCTTTGGTCTACTGCAGGGGTCTTTAAACTTGGCCCTTTTATGACTTGTGGACTTCAACTCCCAGAATTCCTCAGCCAGTCACACTGGCTGAGGAATTCTGGGAGTTGAAGTCCACAAGTCATAAAAGGGCCAAATTTGAAGACCCCTGATCTAGTGGTTAGGTGCTGGGCTAAAACCAGAAGACTGTGAGTTCTAGTCCTGCCTTAGGCCTGAAAACCAGCTGAGTGACTTTGGGTCAATCACCAAGAGAATGCAAATTCTAGTCCCGCCTTAGGCATGAAAGCTGGCTGAGTGACTTGGGCCAATCACCAGGAGACTGTGAGCTCTAGTCCCGCCTTAGGCATGAAACTGGGCTGGGTGATTCTGGGCCAGCTACCAGGAAATCACCTTAGGCATGAAAGCCACTTGGGCAGGGGTCTACAAACTTGGCTCTTTTATGACATACTACCTACTACTACTACTACTACTACTACTAATAATAATAATAATAATAATAATAATAATAATAATAATAATAGTAATAGTAATAGTAATAGTAATAGTAATAGTAATAATAGTAATAATAGTAATAGTAATAATAGTAATAGTAATAGTAATAGTAATAGTAATAGTAATAGTAATAGTAATAGTAATAATAGTAATAATAATAAAGTTGGAAGGGACCTTGGAGGTCATCTAATCCAACCCCCTGCTCAGGAAGGAAACCCTACACCATTTCAGACAAATGGCTGTCCAGTCTCTTCTTAAAAACCTCCAGTGTTGGAGCATTCACCGCTTCTGGAGGCAGGTTGTTCCACTGGTTAATTGTTCTAACTGTCAGGAAGTTTCTCCTTAGTTCTAGGTTGCTTCTCTCCTTGCTTAGTTTCCACCGGGTGCTTCTTGTCCTGCCTTCAGGTGCCTTGGAAAATAGCTTGACACCATCTTCTTTGTGGCAACACCTGAGATATTGGAAGACTGCTATCATGTCCCCCCTCGTCCTTCTCTTCATTAAACTAGACATACCCAATTCCAGCAATCACTCCTTATATGGTTTAGCCTCCAGTCCCCTAATCATCTTTGTTGCTCTTCTCTGTACTTTTTCTAGAGTCTCAACATCTTTTTTACATCGCAGTGACGAAAACTGGATGCAGTATTCCAAGTGTGGCCTTACCAAGGCATTGTAAAGTGGTATTAACACTTTGCGTGATCTTGATTCTATCCCTCTGTTAATGCAGCCCAGCACTGTGTTGGCCTTTTTGGCAGCTGCAGCACACGGCTGGCTCATATTTAAGTGATTGTCCACTAGGACTCCGAGGTCCCTCTCACAGTTACTACTGTTGAGCAAGGTACCCCCTATACTATACCTGTGCATTTGGTTTTTCTTGCCTAAATGTAGAATCTTGCCTGGCTGAGGAATTCTGGGAGTTGAAGTCCACAAGGGCCAAGTTTGAAGACCCCTGCAGTTGGGTGACTTTTGGTCAGTCACTCTCAGTTGGAGGAAGACGTTTTAGGTATGTTTGCCATCTTGGGTTAATTGCAAACAATAATAAAGGTGGGATAAAAATTAAATAAATATACTTAATATGGTAAATATAATTCTCCTGCTCAGAATGAACTTGTTCTGCAGCATATATTCAGAACTGAATGGGTTTGTATGTAACAACCCCCCCCCATTGGCTGCTACAATGTGCTAGCAGGACAAAATATGTTCATCAGTAAACAGCGCAAATGGAAACAACCATTCCAATTAAACATAGTCCCAAGATAAATCCTAAGGCTGAAAGGAAGATTTATAAGAATTCAGGCATTGGCAGGGGTTTGTTAGTATTTTTTTTATATATTAAAAATGAAGGTCTCGGTTTTAGGTGGTGACATCTTGTCTTGAAAGGTAAAGATGAGGAAAGAAGGAAATTTGGCCAGTGCAGAATTCGTACTCTTATCCAACATGTGATTTTAACGCCACTCATTTTACGTTTGGGATGGGATCATCTCTTTTTCTGTTAGAAGACAAAAGCAATGGCAAACCACAGCATCGCTGTGCTGAAGTAATGAATTTTTGTAAAATAGGGCCGTGGGGAGAGCAGAGATAAGCAGGATACTGTGTGCTTAAAATTAATGAAAGTAAAAATAACATCACAATTGATGGAAGCATTCTGTGTATTGGTCTATAAATATTTGGGCCTTTACATCAAGCTTGATTGCTGGCGATTATATGGACTACCCCATGTAGTTTATTTATTTATTTATTTATTTATTTATTATTTAAACTTCTATGCCGCCCTTCTCCTAGGACCCAGGGCGGCTTACAATAACAATACAATAAAATTAATTACATTCATACAGCATACAATCACAGTCAACACACAGTCGCTGATGGAGGGACATTCCTAGGCCCAGGGGCAGACAGAGTGCAGTTCATATGCCCCAAGCCTGTCGGCATAAATGCGTCTTCAACAATTTCCGGAAAACTACCGGTAGGAGGGAGGAAGCAGTATGAACCTCTGTGGGAAGCTGGTTCCAGAGGGCTGGGGCAGCAACGGAGAAGGCCCTTTTTTCATGGCAAAACTTTGGAGTAGCAATAGCAATAGCACTTAGACTTATATACCGCTTCATAGTGCTTTACAGCCCTCTCTAAGTGGTTTACAGAGTCAGCCTATTGACCCCCAATAATCTTTATAAAGCCCTAGTAAGACCACACCTCGAATACTGAAGCCAATTTTGGTCATCCTATCACAAAAAGATGTTGAGAGTTTGGAAAAAAATCAGAGAAGAACAACTAAGATGATCAAAGGCCTGGAGACCAAAACATACGAAGTTGGGTTTGGCTAGTCTAAAGAAAAGAAGAAATAGGAGAGACATGATAGCAATATTCCAGTATCTGAGGGGCTACCACAAGTAAGAGGGGGTCATGTTGTTCACCAAAGCACCAGAGGACAGGACGAGAAACAATGGTTGGAAACTGGTCAAGGAGAGAAGTAGCCTGGAATTAAGGAAAAACTTCCTGACAGTGAGGACAATCAACCAGTGGAACAGCTTATCCCCCAGAAATCGTGGGTGCTCCATTATTTGAAATTTTCAAGAAGAGACTGGACAACCACCTGTCTGAGATGGTATAGGTTCTCCTGCTTGAGCAGGAGGCTGTACTAGAAGACCTCCCAGGTCCCTTCCAGCTCTATTCTATTCTAATCTGGGTCCTCATTTTACCGACCTCAGAAGGAAGGAAGGCTGAATCAATCTTGAGCCGGTGAGACTCGGACTGCCAAACTACTGGCAGTCAGAAGTCAGCAGAAATAGCCTACCGTACTGTATTCTAACCACTGCACCACCACACGGCTCAACTAGCGTTGCTGTTGCCTTCATCCTGAGAGAAGATGACCCAAAATCAGTGGAACAACTTGCCTCCTGGGGTTGTTTGTAAGGTCACACCTGGAATACTGCATCCAGTTTTGGTCACCACATTACAAAAAAGATTTTGAGACTTTGGAAAAAGTTCAAAGAAGAGCAACTAAGATGATTAAGGGCCCAGAGACAAAATCGTATGAAGAACGGTGGCAGGAATTGGGAATGGCCAGTCTAGAGAAAAAAAGGACTAGGGGTGACATGATAGCAGTGTTCCAGTATTTGAGGGGTTGCCACAAAGAAGGGGGGGTCACTTAATTTTCCAAAGCATCAGAAGGCAAGGCAAGAAACAGTGGTTGAAAACTAATCAAGGAGAGAATGAATTTGGAATTAAGCAGAAACTTCCTAACAGTGAGTACAATTAACCAATGGAACAGCTTTGCCTTCAGAAATTGTAGGTGCTTCATCACTGGAAGTTTTTTTAAGAAAAGACTGGACAACCACCCATCTGAAATGGTATATGGTCTCCTGCTTGAAAGGTCCCTTTCAACTATAAGAACATAAGAACATAAGAAGAGCCATGCTGAATCAGGCCAAAGCCCATCGAGTCCAGCATTCTGTGCCACACAGTGGCCCACCAATTGTACATGGGGATCTTGAGCAGAAAGAGAAGGCAAAACCCTCCCTTTCCCTTGACCCCCAACAATTGTACTCAAGGGAATCCTGCCTGCCTCAACCAACATAGAGGCGGCACATGGACATCCGTTTTAATAACCACCGATACACTTGGCATCCATGAATCTGTCTGACCCTGCCTTGAAGTTGTCAAGGCTGACAGCTGTCACGACCCCTTCTGGAAATGAATTCCATAAATCAACGACCCTCTGGGTGAAGAAATATTTCCCTTTATTTGTCCTCACTTTCTTAGCTATGAGCTTCAGGGAGTGCCCCCTTGTCCTGGTATTGTGTGATAGAGAAAAGAATTTTTCTCTATCCACCTTTTCTATCCCAACTATGTTATTCTATGTTCTACATTTGCCCAAGAATAGCATGCTTTGAGCCATACAGTGTTGAGGAATCTTTGGAAAAGAGAATGGGCACACAGGAGGAGAGAGGGGCTTCAGGAGGAAGAAAGGTTGTTGTTAGGAAGAAAGATGAAATTCTATAACTCAGGATAGCACAATGTCAGGTTGGAAGAAACAAACCCGCTATGATCCCGCAGGGATGTTCACCAAATTGTATTTCTCAGTATAATTGTACTTCTCAGTTTTCATAGAGGCAAATTATTCCACACATAATGGAGCAGTAAATGAATGAATTCCAGGTAATTAATTGGAGATGAGTTGAATTTAATTTAAATTTTCATAAAATAAACCATTTCTGATCCTGGTCACATTCCCTTTTTGGAGTTCCATCCTCCATCTAGAAACTGAGGCATAAAATATTTCATTTCCAGTGCCATTTGCAAAGCATATAAGGATCGGAGCCAATATATTCACTGGAAGTACTATACAGATGGTCCTCGACTTACGACTACAATTGACCCCAAAATTTCTGTTGCTAAGTGAGAGAGCTGTTAAGTGAGTTTTGCCTCATTTCTTGCTACAGTTGTTAAGTGAATCATTGCAGTTGTTAAGTTGGTAACATACTTATTAAATGAATCTGGCTTCCCCATAGACTTTGCTTGTCAGAAGGTTCTTTTGAAGGAAAAGTCTTCATCATGGTTCAGTCCAAGCTGGGGATAAACAACATGGCGACTGCTTTAGAAAGAAGGTTGCAGATTATTGAAGAGGAGAGCCAGACAGAAAGATGGCTCTGGAAGAAAAGAGAGTGAGCACATGTAGGGAGTAGGTTTTTATACCTTCTTGAGCCTTTTGTTTGGAGTTGTTCCTGTGGCATGAACTTTGACCTGAGTCTGAGTGTGCCTTTCTGGTATTCTGATGGTGGTGGATTAATCCTATTATGTCCCACGGGTCATATCTTGCTTCCCTGGGGCTGTGGCTGATGACTCTTAGATTTTTGGTGTTGATTCTAGGGATCTTTCTTCCTAATCCCAGGTTCCTGATTCCAGTCTTTCTGACAAGATTATCACATTTGCATATCTGCAGACTTGGTTTCTGTTTGGGACAAAGAGACTTGGGGGCAGGGTTGGTTTCTGCTTTTAAAATCCTTTAGGGAAATATATTCTGTCTTTTAATTATTTCCAAAAATATTTATTTCTTTGGGGGGGACTGACTTCCCACAGTCCCAGAAGATGATCACATCACCCTGGGATACTGAAACCGTCATAAATACTAATCAGTTGCTAAGCATCCAAATTTTTGGTCAGGTGATCATGGGGATGCTACAATGGTCGTAAATGTGAAAAACGCTCAAAAGTCACTTTTTCAGTGCCTTCCGAATTGTGACATCTTTACCGGTGTCGAGATTATTTCTTTCATGACCTATTAAGTTTCATCTCTTGGTCTTTGACAATGTTTCAGTGAAGGCTTTTCTCCACCTTTCTCAACGCAAGATGCTTTCCATTTGCATCTTCATTGCCAGGCTCTCCCCCCCTCCCCCATCTCTCCATGCATAATGAAATCCATCCTTGCTGTCCTTCCATGAAAGGTTTAGAGAAAAGGCTAAGTGCTTTATCCTGGAGAATGGCTGAGATAAGATTTCCCCAGCAGTGACAGAAAAAGAATAAATGGGCCCAGTTTTATAAGCTTTTTCCCCCGGCTGTTTATCAGCAGCCATGCACAAACAGAGTCCTTTGCTGTCTGCACAGTTACTAATAATACGAACATGGAATATCTCACCAGGAGCTTTTGGTCTCAATCAGTCTTCCGGCTTCCTCTTCATTAAATGAATTCATTATTTTAGGAGGAGCCCTAAAATACAGTATTAGGCAACACAGTATCAACAGGAGAGACCTTCAAGTTTCTGGGTTCTATCATCTCCTAGGACTCAGAATGGACACCTAACATTAGAACCGTCACTAAAAAAAGGCACAAAAAAGAATGCTCTTCCTGCGTCAACTCAAGAAACTCGCATTGCCCAATGAGCTGCCGATACAGTTCTAAATACAGATCCCAAAGGCGCTTTTTCACCAGCTAGCTGGGCTCATGCAGGCCACAAATCATAGTTCACAATTGTCTATAGTGATGCTCAGTCCTCCAGTTCATAGTGGTCCCTCGTGCTTTTTCATGAGGCAACTAGACTTCCTTGTTTTCTCTTTGAAGAGGTTTCGCTTCTCATCCAAGCAGCTTCTTCAGCTCTGACTGGATGGTGGGGAATAGAAGGATTTATACTCCTTGCAGAGAGCTTGTCATTTGCCTTCTTTTAGAGAGTCGTTGAGACCACTTGGATGTTTATTTTGTGTCATCAGGGTTACCCAAGTAGTGCAAATGGGTGTGGAGCCCTCTTGGAACTGCTGAAAGGACGGTGTTGTAGACTGGGGGTAGATGATGTCGTATCCCTCCCCCTCTGTTGAGGGAGGGCTGTTCAATTTTGACCTAGATGGCCTTTTTGATTCCTCTTTCAAACCAGCGGTCCTCTCTGTCCAGAATGTGGACTTTGCTCTCTTCAAAAAAGCGGTCTTTGTCTTTTAAGTGCAGATGGACTGCTGAATCTTGTCCTGATGGGTTTGTTCTCCTGTCTTGTGCCATGTGTTTATGAAGTGGTTGTTTTGTTTCCCCTTGCTGTCTGCAAGGAGTATAAATCCTTCCAATCCGCACCACCCAATCAGAGCTGAAGAAGCTTCTTGGATGGGAAGCAAAATGTCTTCAAAGAAAAAACGAGAAAGTCCAGTTGCCTTGTGAAAAAGCACCTTTGAGTTTATTGGAAAAATATACATATGTGGTTAGAAAAAAATATTGGATGAACAAGTGGATTTTAAACCTGAACTTTTTTTATTAGGCATCATGCCTGAAAAGACTAATAAGCAGAAATTATATTTAATTCTACATATCACCACAGCAGCAAGAATAATTTTTGCACAATATTGGAAGAATGAAGCTTTGCCATCAGAGGAAGAAATAATCAGGAAGATTTTGGAATGTGCAGAGATGGACAGATTAACTATGAGGCTGAAAGACAAAGAAGATACAGACTATTATCAAATTTGGAATTTATTTTACACTTGGTTAGAGAACAGAAGCAAGGATTAGGAATTGAATATGTATTAATTTAGCAAATTTCAGACAACTTGTTTGATTGGAAAAAATTAACATATATGGGAAAAAATTAATAAAAAATATTGGAAAAAAAGAAAAGAAAAAGCACCTTTGAGACAGCCATGACCTGGATGACGGAGAATCTCCGTAGACATAGTTCTAAATACAGAATTGCCAGGATTGGAAAACCTCTTTTTTTTTTCCTCCTGGGAAAAATGTAGCATCAGTTCATCAATGGATGCATTTATTTAAAAGCTTTGCATTCCTTCCTTCTGTATGCTACTGTATACAGGTGGTCCTCGACTTACAAAAGTTTATTTAGTGACTGTTCACAGTTACAAAGTGACCTTTGACTGTTTTTCATTCCTATGATCGTTGCAGCATCCCCATGGTCATGTGACCCAAATTCGGAGGTTTGGCGACTGATTCATATTTATGATGGTTGCAGTGTCCGGGGATCCGGTGATCCACTTTGGCGACCTTCTGACAAGAAAAGTGAGTGGGGAAGCCAGATTCACTTAACAACCAGGTTACTAATTTATCAATGGCATTGGTTCACTTAACAACTGTGTCAGGAAAGGTCGCAAAATGGGGCAAAATTCACTTAACAAATGTTTCACTTAGCCACAGAAATTTTGGGCTCAATTGTGGTCGTACGTCAAAGACTGCCTGTACCCCTAAAAAGGTAAAACATAAAGAAAACATGCTGCTGATAAAATGTATTTCCTGCACAAATGTTATATATTATTTGCATGCGGCAGGACGGCAGTGAGAATCACTGATTTCATTGCAATACACAGTTCCCTGGTGGGTATAAAAACGAATGTTACAAACGAAACCAAGCCTTTAATTAGGAATGAATTAAATGCTATGAAGCTGCTAATAAAAACTGCTTGGACAACAAAAAAAAAGATGATTAAAATGCATCCGTAGTAATCCATTAATGTGTTTCACTGTTGCTTTTATTTGAAAACTAGTTGCCAAATCCATTTGAAATGTCTGTTAGGTGCTGGTTGGAATGAGCCTACATGAAATATTTTTGCATTTCTGTTTTTGCCCAGTAGAAATTGTTTTTTTTTTTAAAAAAAATTAATGATGGGAGGTGTGTAGCTCAACGGTATGGTTTTCCTTAGCTTTTGTTATTGCTTAGACCAGGGGCAGGCAACCTTGGCTCTTTTATGACTGGTGGACTTCAACTCCCAGAATTCCTGAGCCAGCCACGCTGAGGGGAAAGGGAGAGGTTTCCAAGCTGGCTCAGGAATTCTGGGAGTTGAAGTCCACGAGTCATAAAAGAGCCAAGGTTGCCTGTCCCTGGTCTAACCAATGAAATGTCTTTATGACCTGATATAAGACAGGCAAAAGAACATTCAAATTTAAGGTACAGGTGGTCCTCGGATTATGACTACATAATCCACAACCATCATAAATACGAGCCAGTTGCTAAGCATTCAGATTTTGACCACGTGACCAAGGGGATGCTGTGACGGTTGTAAGTATGAAAAATGGCCCTAAGACACTTTTTTCAGTGCCGTTGTAACTTCAGATAGTAGGTAAATGAACGATTGTAAGTCAAGGATGACCTGTGCGTATTGAAAGGCTTTTATGCAATCAACTCCAAGGTCATAAAACAGCCCACCAGCTTTCAAGTTCTTTAGATGGTTTCATCCATCAAGAGGGAGAAGAAAGAAAAAAGGGATGGAGAACAAGTTTTAGGAGCTTGCCTTTAAAACACAGAGTCTTTTCCTGGAGTTAAGTTTTCCATTCACCACCTATCCTTGAATGGAGAGAAAATCACACAGTTATGTGAACCTTTGCAGCCATTGCCGATCTATCTACATCTTGTCTTCCCAGTGACTGAGATCCAAAGTGATGGGTGACAAGACCTAAATAATTTTCACACCTTGACGCTGTCCTTGCACAACGTCAAGAGAAGGGGGGAAATAGTACTTTAACACTTGTACAGCTCCGGATGATTTAAGGTTCCCTTCTTCCCCCCCCATGCAGAAAGGAGCATGTACAGAGTGTCTGAGGGCTGAGGGTCAAAATGCAAGCTACCACCACTTTATCAAAGTGACACCCTCTTTTTAGGGGTCTCGTGTAGACATAAAAATGGGCAGGGCTGCCATCTTCATGTTTTGAACCACTATGAGGATGTTTTAACAGAATAGAATAAGAGTTGCAAGGGGTCTTGAGGTCTTCTAGTCCAGATCTCTGCTCAGAAGGGAAAACCTATACCCATGGTGGCAAACCTGTGGCACGCGTGCCACAGGTGGCACGCAGAGCGCTCTCTACGGGCACACGCACCATCGCTCCAATCCTAGGCCTTCAGCTGTCTTTTGTAAAAACTTTTCACTTTAGGCCTCCGTCGCCGTGTGCAAAAAAAAAAAAAGGTTCAATCAATCAATCAATTTCAACTTCTCGCGGGGAAAAAAAGATCTCGCAAAGTAGGAATTCATTCACTGAACATTTTAGTCCCACCCAGTCTGTCGTTACCACCGAAGCCACACCCACCCAATAGGCCATGCCTACCCGACACCTGATGATAAATAAGAGGGTTTTGGGATGCAGTTTGGGCAATCGGTCTCTAAAATGTTCACCATCACTGCCCTAAGTGGAATTTTCCTCCAATGGGATTTTCCCATGTATTTTACCAGGAAACATAGATAGGGCAGGCTAGAAAAGTCAGTGCCTTCCTAACCATACCCAAGCACTCCAAAATTGTTGGCAATGTCCATTTTCCTCTCCAAGTTCATGGTGATGTAACCCTAACCTTAAGTCCATGGTGCTGAACCAATGGCATGCCTGCCACAGGTGGCACGCAGAGCCCTCTCTGTGGGCACATACGCCATCAGCTCAGAACTAGGCCTTCAGCTGAGTTTTATAAAACCTTTTCTCTTTAGGCCTCTGCCGCCATGTGCAAAATGGTTCAATCAATCAATCAATCACTCAATTTCAAGTTCTTGCGGGGAAAAAAAGATCTCGCAAAGTTGGAATTGATTGATTGAACTTTTTAGTCCCACCCAGTCTGCCGTTACCACCGCAGCCACGCCCACCCAATGGGCCATGCTCACCCAATGGGCCACGCTTGCCCAATGGGCCACACCCACCCAATGGGCCACGCCCACCTGGCACCCGACAATACATAAGTGGGTTTTGGTTTGCAATTTGGGCACTCAGTCTCTAAAAGGTTTGCCATCACTGTCTTATACCATTTCATACAAATTGTTGTTCAACATCTTCTTGAAATCCTCCAGTGATGGAGCACCCACAACTTCTGGAGGCAGGTCGTTCCACTGATTAATTGTTCTATCAGGAAATTTCTCCTTATTCCTAGATTGGTTTTCCTCCTTGATTAGTTTCCATCCGTTGTCCCAAACGTTCTTTTTTTCAAAAGGCAACTGGACTTTGTTTTTTTCCTTCAGTTCATAGAAGATTGACAGAACTAAGAAACTTCTTGGATGGGAAGCAAAATACAATGCACTTAATGTAGTCAGTTAAAGATCTGGCCACTCTGTTGGCACAGAACTCAAAGGTTGATCAGTTGTGACCTTTTTTATTTGTATTTTTGGCTTGTTTGCTTTAATGGGTGAACTGGCTGGAGGCTTGACTACCTTGATCGAGTTCATAGGGTTAATATATAGCTCCCTCAGGTAGTCCTTGACTTACGACCACAATTGAGCCCAACATTTCTGTTGCTAGGAGAGACAGTTGTTAAGTGAGTTTTGCCCCGGTTTACAACCTTTCTTGCCGGCAGTTGTTAAATTAGTTAACATGGTTGTTAGGTGGATCTTGCTTCCCCATTGATTTGGCTTTCAGAAAGTCCCAAAAGTTAGAACAATTAACCAGTGGAACAACCTGCCTCCAGAAGGGTGAATGCTCCAACACTGGAAGCTTTTAAGAAGAGACTGGACAGCTATTTGCCTGAAATGGTATAGGGTTTTCTGCCTGAGCTGGGGTTTGGACTAGATGACCTCCAAGGACCCTTCTATTCTATTCTATTCTATTCTATTCTATTCTATTCTATTCTATTCTATTCTATTCTATTCTATTCTATTCCATTCTATTCCATTCCATTCCATTCCATTCCATTCCATTCCATTCCATTCCATTCTATTCTATTCTATTCTATTCTATTCTATTCTATTCTATTCTATTCTATTCTATTCTATTCTATTCTATTCTACTATTCTATTCAAATCAAATCAAATCAACCTTTATTGCCAAAGTACAACATGTGTACAATGAGATTGGCTAAGCCTCCCTTCATGCACCCCCCCGACACAACTCACAGTGACAACAAGCACACAATCATATTACACCACGTGAACTTATTGCACAATGCGCCGGCCCCGCAAGTCTATCATACATGGAGTTATTTCCCATTCAGGAGTCTGACAGCCCATGGATAGAAACTGTTCTTCAACCTGTTGGTGCAGGACTGGAGGGGCCATGGTTTTGCATGCTGCCTGCAGCCTGTGGATGGGGTTTCACTTGTTTGCACGTCATCGCCCAGTTTCTGGCCTGCCATGGCCCAGTGCATTTCCACAGACTGGGGGTTGGGGACCTTTGTCTTACTGCATAGTTTCTTAACCCTGGCAACTTTAAGCTGTGTGGACTTCAACTCCCAGAATTCCTCTAGCCAGCCTGTTGACTGAGGAATTTTGGGGTTGAAGTTTACACAGCTTAAAGTTGCCAAGGTTGGGAAACTCTTCCTTATGCATCAATCAGTTCTTAGCAGCACCTAGAACAGGGGTTCTCAACCTTGGCAAAGTTGCCAAGGTTGAGAACCCCTGACCTAGAAAGACACATCCTGAGGTTTATCCAAGCAGTCCTCAACTTACGACCATAATGGAACCTGCCCAGTACAGTTGCAACCAGTCCTAACCTTGAGAGTTGTAACCACAGTTGTAACTGATTTTATGACTTTTGCATTCTTTTTGTGTTGTGAAACACTTCAGTCCTTAAGCAAATCCACAGTCCTTTAGCATGCAATAATTCTTAGCAGCACTTAAAAAAATACATCCTGAGGATTAGGCAGATAGTCTTCAAGTTAGGACCATAATGGAGATGGCCCATTACAGTAAATGCCATTTTTGGACAAAACTGTCATAAAATGTGGTCAGATGACCACCGGACTCACTGCAAACAACCAGAAATATGTCTTGATTGCAAGCACCTAAAATGTGATCACGTGACGGGGGGGGCAACTGTCAGAACTTTGGACCTGGATTGTAGGTACCTCCCCCTCCCTGGTATGTCTGTTGGAATGGTAGCTAAATGACTAGTCGTAACTTGAGGACTATCTATGTTCTCTGAACTCTATAGCACATGGGGCTGTTTCTTAATGTGAACGATGACTGAGAAGCTGGACTTGGGGGAAAAAAAAAAACAGTGGGGGGAGAGATGAAGAGAAACCTCCTGGACTGAAATTAATGTAATTCGCGCAGCAGGCTAGACTTAAATTTATCTATTTTGCGGCTGAAATTAATTTAGCATTCCAAATTCATCGGCGTTGGAAGATAAAGACATAAAACAAGCCTGCCAGGCCACGCTTCGCTCAGGTTTTTACATCCTTTAGGTGCAAAGAAGAAAAAGCAGGGAAGAAAAAAAGAAACCCATAGGGAAGAAAAATACCAGAAAGCACAAGAGATAATTTGCTAGGTGGGCAGACAATCATCTGAC
The DNA here is from genome assembly GCA_034064705.1 of Bothrops alternatus. NCBI lineage: Eukaryota > Metazoa > Chordata > Lepidosauria > Squamata > Viperidae > Bothrops > Bothrops alternatus. Next base: position 11,374,030 of record JARGCV010000057.1, on the reverse strand, counting down.
AGGGATACAGCTCTGGCACCATTTTTAGCTGGAGCAGAAGATAAAAGGCGAAATTAATACGGAATGTGTGGAAATACGGAGAAGCTCTTTATGCTGATGGGAAATATGGGCCTTTCAAGCTGTATTCAGATTTGTTACTTTTTCTAAGAGATGGTTGGGTTTGGATGCATTTTGAAGCACTAGAGGTGACACGATAGCAATATTCCAGTATTTGAGGGGCTGCCACAAAGATGAGGGGGTCATTTTGGTTATTTTCCAAAGCACCAGAAGGCAGGACAAGAAACAATGGATGGAAACTAACCAAGGAGAGAAGCAACTTGGAATTAAGGAGAAACTTCCTAACAGGGAGGAACAATTAACCAGTGGAACAGCTTGCCTTCAGAAGAAGAGGGAGCTGTAATGATTGAGTAACACCATTGTAGCTACTATCTTGAACCAACCCTGATGGCTGATTATTTCTTATAGCCCTTCTTAGATGACATGTTGTATTTTGTTTGGCCATTTTAGTTGATTGGTTCATTGTCAAACAGAATTAGAAGGTGAGAAGGAAGGAAGGAAGGAAGGAAGGAAGGAAGGAAGGAAGGAAGGAAGGAAGGAAGGAAGGAAGGAAGGAAGGAAGGAAGGAAGGAAGGAAGGAGAAGGGAAGAAAGATATTATATAAGCCCATAACTTCAGATCATAAGCAGGTCTGTAGTAATTTTGAACAGCCATTAAGCGATCAATCATTAAGCAGGACAACCTGCATATATTATTAAATGTCATAATATAAAATAACAGTTAAAATAAAGATAATAGGAAAATGGGGTGTGGGTATGGGATAGAGAAAAAGAAGAAGAAAAAAGCATTGACTTTCAACTTTTTTCAATACAGTAGAATAAAAATAATAAGTTTGAGCCTCAGCATTTTACTTGTACATACCTAGTATACTAGCCATTTCTATATCAACAGACTTATCTAATCAGCAAATCCCAGAATCAAACTTTCCGTTTTTCATATTTCGAGCACAAGGTCTAGAAGAAACAAAAGCAGAAGTAGAAACAAAGCTGTATGTATTATTTTCCTTGATTAAAACACTTTGGCCATCTGTGCAGTCTCCATCAGTTTTTTCATGCCATTCCTCCATTGTGGGGATTAATATATACTTCCACTCTCTTAATATAGGGAAGCGAGAGTTGTGTAGGTCTCACAGCTTATCTCACAGTTTCCTTCCTTCCTTCCTTCCTTCCTTCCTTCCTTCCTTCCTTCCTTCCTTCCTTCCTTCCTTCCTTCCTTCCTTCCTTCCCTCTGCTTGCCTACCTGCCTGACTATCTGCCTGTCTGACTTCTTACCGCTTTTTCTGTAATTTGAGCAATGATGTTTCTCCAGGTAGGAAATTGTGTGATGAAAGCATATGCATGTATATATGGGGTTTACATATCGATTCTGTAACTTTTTTTTTTTAAAAAAATCATTTTTTCATTTAAATTTAAATGTGTCTTTTAAAAATCTCACATACACCTGGAGATTGTCCTAATCTTTCATTTTATTCTTTTGATTATTTTTTTTCCTTCCATTCTTGTTGTTTTAGATTTGCAGGGCTGCTCCAGTTTTTGTCGCCTTTATTTTTCTGCTTACAGGGGAATAATTTAAATTATCTTACATCATATAAGCTGCCAGTTGCCAAAAGTCAAATTGATTGTGGCAGGATAGCAGCGTAATAAATAAAGAAATCAATCAGTTAATTAATTAAAAATAATGATGTGCTTTTTTTGTGTTCTTAAATGAGAAGTCTACCTTTGGTTTCCCGTTTTGATCATAAAATATGCCATTAGCATAATCTTTTTTGGAGACACAAATACTAACAGAAAGTTTGGATATGCAGGACAAAATGCCCCTGTTTGTCTCTATAAATCAAGTTGGTTTAATTTAAATGTCTGCACACTTGTGCAGTCACCAAGGAGCAATGCCTGAGCTGAAGAATTTTGAGGAGTTGAAGTCCACAAGTCTTAAAGTTGTCAAGTTTGAAGACCCCTGTTCTAGCCTGATGCTTTAACCACTATACCAGTGATGGCAAACCTTTTAGAGACCGAGTGCCCAAACTGCAACCCAAAACCCACTTATGCATTGTCGGGTGCTGGGTGGGTGTGGCCCATTGGGTGGGCATGGCTGCAGTGGTAACAGCAGACTGGGTGGGACTAAAAAGTTCAATCAATCAATTCCAACTTTGCAAGATCTTTTTTTTTCCTGCAAGAAGTTGAAATTGACTGAATGATTGAACCTTTTTTTTTTTTTGCACATGGCAGTGGAGGACTAAAGCGAAAAGGTTTTATAAAACCCAGCTGAAGGCCTAGGACTGGAGCGATGGCATGTGTGCCCGCAGAGAGGGCTCTGAGTACAGCCTCTGGCACCCATGCCATAGGTTCGCCACCACTGCACTATATCAAACTGACTCTTACAATTACAGATAGTCCTTGACTTATCACCGTAATGGAGACATTCGGTTAATTCTCAAACAACCAACCCTCATATATTGGGGGGGGGGAATGTAACGGGCCTTCCTGACTTAAATCTCTGCCAAAAAAAATGATGCATTTGAAACTTTCTTACTTTTAAAAAAATAATATCGAAAACACTTTCTGACAAGTCAGGTTTTTTTTATTAACAACTTAACCTTGGAAGGACAGTATCGAGCAATTTGCTACTTCCATGTATTTCAATTGTGCCTATTTATTAGATCACCCTAATGTTCCACCATTCTGACTGTGTAAATCACTGACACAGAACAGCCTGGTTTAAATATTTCCCTCCTTCTTATTTAATACGTGGTTTTTTTTTAAAAAAAAAGTCTTCTCATCCATCCATGATTGCCCCCTGTATGATCATTGAATGAAAATAAAGCCTTAGTACAGCGGTTCTCAACCTGTGGGTTGCGACCCCATTTGGGGTCGAACGACCATTTCACAGGGGTCGCCAAACACCACAGTCCGCCGTTTTTATTTTTATTTTTTTTGGTCGGCCATTTTTTTTTGGTCGGCCATTTTTTTTGGGGTCGGCCATTTTTTTTCCCCTTTGCGATGCGGGCCGTCGCGCCACGCATGTGCGATGCGGGCCCGCCATTTTTTTTTGGGTCGGCCATTTTTTTTTCGTTCGGCCCGTCGCGCTGCGCATGCGCGATTTGGGCCATCGCGCGTGCGCCGCGCATGCACGGATCGGCCTGTCGCGCCGTGCATGCACGGTTTGGGCTGTCACATGCGCGCTGCGCATGCGCGGATCGGCCCGTCACATGAGCGGCACAAGTGGGGTCTCAGCCTGAAAAAGGTTGAGAACCGCTGCCTTAGTAAGACCACACTTGGAATACTGCATCCAGTTTTGGTCACCACATTATAAAAAAGAGGCTGAGACTTTGGAAAGAGTGCGGAGAAGATGATGGGGTGGGGGTGGAGGCTAAAACATACGAAGAAAGGTTGCAGGAATTGGGTATGTCTAGTTTAGTGAAAAGAAGGACTAGAGGTGATATGACAGCAGTGTTCCAGTATTTGAGGGGCTGCCACAAAGAAGAGGGAGTCAAGCTATTCTCCAAAGCGCCTGAAGGCAGGACAAGAAGCAATGGATGGAAACTAATCAAGGAGAGAAGCAACCTAGAACTAAGGAGAAACTTCCTGACAGTTAGAACAATTAACCAGTGGAACAACCTGCCTCCAGAAGCGGTGAATGCTCCAACACAGGAGATCTTTAAGAAGAGACTGGACAGCCATTTGACCAGAATGGTGTAAGGTTTCCTGCTTCAGCAGGAGGTTGGACTAGAAGATCTCCAAAGTCCCTTCCAGCACCGTTAATCTAAAAATAACAAAATTAATAAACAGATAGATATCCTCCTTATAATTCACAAAGAACCTTTCTGATTGTTCACAGAGAAATGATAAAGTGTTTAGGACCAGAACATTTATTAATTCTTTTTTGGCTGAAATAATTCCTGCCAACGAGAAGGTTAAAAACAAAACCTGAAATGAATTTTTCCTCTCCGTGCCAGACCAAGTTCTCCTACGGGCTCAGTCCCCAGCTCCTCTTTTTATCTTCTTTTTATCCCCAGCACAATAAATACCTTTCAACATGGAGACCAGCTTTCCCAAAAAAAATCAGTGCAAAAGGAGCAAGTGGACAGCTGGAACAGTTAAGACCAGCTGCCCGTCATTCAGCCAAGTAGCCCTTCGCTGCACTCTCACTGCAGGACCAAGGCGGGATCTGGCCCGGCATTGGCGTAAACTGAAACTGATAAAATGGCATGATGTCCCATCTGATGGGGCCCTGGGACATATCTGGCCAGGAGGACAGCTGGGACTTTCTGAAATGGTCAGCCGAGAGAGCTTATCTGGTTACAAATCAGCTGAATATTACTTTCCAGCTTCAGTTAACAGGATTTTGTGTGGGAGTTTTCTCCCCACAGAAAGAAAAAAGCATAGCATGGGTTTAGATAGATAGATAGATAGATAGATAGATAGATAGATAGATAGATAGATAGATAGATAGATAGATAGATAGATAGATAGATAGATAGATAGAAATAGAGGATAGAGAGAGAGAGATCATAGATGATAGGAGAGAGAGAATGTGTGTATGTGTGTGAGAGAGAGAGAAATGAGAGAGAGATACCGTAATAGAGAGAATGGAGAGAGAAAATGACAGAGAGATAGAGAGCAAGTAGGGGTGATAGATACACGCAGAGATGATAGTGATAAAAAGAAAAAAGTGAATGTGTATATATGAATGTGCGAGAGAAGAGATATGAGAGAAAGAGAGAGAGGATTAGAAAGAGAGGTGACACAGAGAGATGATACAAAAATAGAGAGATAGGGAAATATGAGAGAAAGAGAGACAGAGAGACAGAGAGACAGAGAGAGACAGAGACAGAAAGATTCCTACCCAAAAAATAATTTGCAAGCTTAATTATACCGAGTCAAATATATATATACAGTGGGTACCAAATCATTCAGGAATAAAAATGAATCTTAGACAGTGAGTCTATATTCTGATTGTATCTGCTAGCAAAATATGGACTACTGTATCCAGGAAATTCACTTCTATCTTTTCCCCCCTTCTTTTATTCTTTAACCTGTGTAGAAATTTGGAAGTAAAACACACGACTATATTGTGGAAATATAGAATTCTAGAATTGCAGAAGGCCACAAGCCTTCAAGCATCGCACTCTAAGTTAAAGCATCCAATTAATGCAGAAGAGAGAATGTACAGTGTTGGAGTCCAAAACTAGAATTAAGAGGAAAACATTGACCATATTTGAGAATTTGATACAAGTTCCTTGCCATTTATTTCTTGCATCTGTTCTGCATATTATCTCTGGATAGTGACAGGAAAGTCAGATGCAGCTTCGGGCAGAAAAGTAGCTACATCAGCTGCAAATGCTGGGATTGGCCAGTGATGCAATGCCAGATGTTAGAGGAGAGATGTGTATCACATCTGGCTTGCATTCTGTCTTCAGGGTTGAAGCTAGCAAAATGCAAAAAAGGGAAGACTAGGAAGGGAATAACAGAATAACCAAGTTGGAAGGGACCTTGGAGGTCTTCTAGTCCAACCCCCTGCTCAGGCAGGAAACTCTATACCATTTCAGACAAATGGCGGTCCAGTCTCCTCTTAAAAACCTCCAGTGTTGGAGCACCCACAATTTCGGGAGGCAAGTTGTTCCACTGATTAAAGTCCATTGGGAAAATACTACACAGCTAACGATAACAGATGGAGAAAGGGTGCCACCTCCCTCCAGCCCTTTGCAACCTAAAGAAACCCAGGAACTCACTCTGCATCATTGGGTACAGGTAGTCCTCAACTTATGACCCCAATGGAGCCCCAAATTTCCATTGTTAAGCAAGATGGTGAGTCTTGCCCCATTTTACAACCTTCCTCAGAACGCAATGGGACTTTCTTGTTTTTGTTTTTAATTTCTTGAAGACCTCTCACTTCTGATCTAAGGAACTTCATTCAGAACTGAAGAAGCTCTTGGATGAGAAGCGAAACATCTTCAAGAGAAAAAAACAAACAAACAAGAAAATCCGAATGGCCTTTTGAAAAGCAACTTTGGGACAAGCCTGATTAATATTGAATAACCTTCATTTATGGCAGGGTGGTGGTGGTGTCCAACCTTGGCCACTTCGAGAAATGTTAACTTCAACTCCCAGAATTCCCTTGGCTGGCCGGGAAATTCTGGGAGTTGAAGTCCACAGCTCTTGCTGAGTTACCAAGGTTGGACATCCCTGATTTTTATAACAGGCTGCAGAAATAGACTTGCTTTGAGGCCGCCATTCCATCAATGGTTTCCATTAACTCAAAGTACAATGGGCATCTTCTTGACAGGCATATATTAACCAATATTATGCCACAGATGAGTGCCAGTATCTGAACTGGGCATCATTCAAGATGCCAAATTCTCTTATAAAGATATGGAGAAATAGGGAGAATGTGATTATTCTTGACAGCTGAAGCTCGGGCCTGGAACTCCTTTCTTCATCCAGAGATCAGCTGGATTCTTTCAGGCAGGATAGAAG
>JARGCV010000057.1:11212500-11365000 GCA_034064705.1 Bothrops alternatus | reverse complement strand
AAGAAGAAGAAGAAGAAGAAGAAGAAGAAGAAGAAGAAGAAGAAGAAGAAGAAGAAGAAGAAGAAGAAGAAGAAGAAGAAGAAGAAGAAGAAGAAGAAGAAGAAGAAGAAGAAGAAGAAGAAGAAGAAGAAGAAGAAGAAGAAGAAGAAGAAGAAGAAGAAGAAGAACGGGCCGCGGCATGCCAGCAACCGGTCCACACAAACAAGCAAAGCCCCATCCGTGGGATGCAGGCAGCACACAAAACCACGCCCCCCCTCTGGTCCACGGAAAAACCTCTCTCCATGTAACTGGTCCCTGGTGCCCAAAAGATTAGGGATCTCTGACCTAGAAATACGGAAAAAAAATTCCTGACAGTGAGAACAATTAACCAGTGGAACAACTTGCCTCCAGAAGTGGTGAAAGCTCCATCACTGGAGGCTTTTAAGAAGAGACTGGACAGCCATTTGTCCGAAATGGTATAGAGTTTCCTGCCTGAGCAGGGGGTTGGACTAGAAGACCTCCAAGGTCCCTTCCAACTCTGTCATTGTGTTTTATTCTGAATTTTGATCATATGACCATAGGGATGCTGCAATGGTCGTGTGAAAAATGATCGTAAGTCACTTTCTTCAGTGCTGTTATAATTTCGAACAGTCACTAAATGAACTGTCATTAAGTCAAAAGCTCCCCGTAGTAGTATTGACTAATGTGTCTATCATCACAGCATGAGGAAGCTCTTATAAAATAAGTTTGGTCTACCCAACTTGGCTTCTATTGATGTGGGTGCAGGGAAGCAGAAACTGTCCAAATTCAGTTTTCCACCCTTTGGGTCGTTTCCATACTATTATTACGCCACTTTGGAGAAAGCTGACTTCTCCGTCACTATGAAATAGCATCAGAACATCTTGGTGCATTATGTAAAACATTCCTGCTGCAGAGGATAAAGATAGGTATTCTTGTAGGGAAGAGAACAGGCTCTGGTTCACCTATTGTGCTAAGCCATCATTTAACAATATCGGCTCCCTTTGTATAATATGATATGCCGAGACCAAGCAAGGCCCATTCTGGTTAGGGTATTGTGGGAGCTTGAGTAGTTTCTGACTCACAAGTATTTTGGGCTTCATAACTGAACACATCTTGAGGGTGGTTCAGTAACTAGTAGGCAACAAACATAATTGGCAGAGAGGATGAGATATAATCTCCCGACGTTATCCTTGAAAACCCTCCCTGTAAGTAGGAGTGGAGCCACAGTAACCCAATGCCTCCTGCCTCACTCAACCTTCAAAAGCAAAGTTGGTTCAGGAAGAGAGGCTGGATAACGGTATCAAAAGTTGCTGATAAATCAGGAAGAAAGAAGAGTCATCCTTCTATCAGTCTATCGGTGAAGGTCATCCGTCAGAACAACCAAGATTTGTCACAGCTCAAACTGAACTGGAATGGGTCCCCTCAATGTTCTCCAGGTGTTCCTAAGGCTGGCTAGCAGCTACCATCTTAAGCACTTTGACCCAAAGATGATATTAGTAATTGGATGATAACTGTTATAAACTTCTGGCTCCATGGAAAGCTTCATTGCTTAGGAGCTCAATGACCACTTTTGCAAGCGCTGGGCACAGCTCCATACTCTAAGATAACAGAATAGCACAGCTGGGAGGGACTTTGGAGGTCTTCTAGTCCAACCCTTTGCTCAGGCAGGAAACCCTATACCACTGATGGCGAACCTTTTAGAGACCGAGTGCCCAAACTGCAACCCAAAACCCACTTATGCATCATTGGGTGCCGGGTGGGTTGGCCCATTGGGTGGGTGTGGCCCATTGGGTGGGTGTGGCCCATTGGGTGGGTGTGGCCCATTGGGTGGGCGTGGCTGCAGTGGTAAAGGAGACTGGGTGGGACTAAAAAGTTTAATCAATCAATTCCAACTTTGCAAGATCTTTTTTTTTCCCCGCGAAATTGACTGATTGATTGAATCTTTTTTTTTTTTGCACATGGCAGCGGAGGCCTAAAGCGAAAAGATTTTATAAAACCCAGCTAAAGGCCTAGGATTGGGGAGACGGTGCGCATGCCCACAGAGAGGACTCTGAGTGCCGCCTCTGGCACACGTGCCATAGGTTCACCACCACTGCCCTATACAATTCCAGACAAATGGTTGTCCAATCTCTTCTTTAAAACCTTGAGGACTAGAAGACCTTCTAGGTTCCTTCCAACTCTGTTGTTCTGTTCTGTGTCAACACTTAGTATAATCATAACACTACGATTATATTTCTTTCATGCATGGGATAGAAAAGGTGGATAGAGAAAAATTCTTTTCTCTATCACACAATACCAGGACAAGGGGGCACTCCCTAAAGCTCATAGGTAAGAAAGTGAGGACAAATAAAGGGAAATATTTCTTCACCCAGAGGGTCGTTGGTTTATGGAATTCACTTCCAGAAGGGGTCATGACAGCTGTCAGCCTTGACAGCTTCAAGGCAGGGTTAGACAGATTCATGGATGCCAAGTGTATCGGTGGTTATTAAAACGGATGTCCATGTGCCGCCTCTATGTTGGTTGAGGCAGGCAGGATTCCCTTGAGTCCCATTTGTTGGGGGTCAAGGGAAAGGGAGGGTTTTGCCTTCTCTTTCTGCTCAAGATCCCCATGTACACTTGGTGGGCCACTGTGTGACACAGAATGCTGGACTCGATGGGCTTTGGCCTGATTCAGCATGGCTCTTCTTATGTTCTTATGTACTCCATTCAAGCTTTGCTGCCTCTTATACTTTCTGATATGAGGTTGGTTTTTACTTCTTTTTCTCCTCCCATTATATTTGTGAACTTTTTTTTTTGTAGTAACTTGGGAGAAATACTGCAGTGACTAGAATAATAAATGAACAGCCTGAAGTGGGAGAAACTGTTCAGCAATCTTAACTTTGGTCGGTTAAGGCTAAGTTTTCACCTCTTGGAAGAAGATGACACCCACCCCCAGCAGAGATATCACTGTTGGGCCAAAGGAGTTGGACAGTGGTGCTCTTCTTTGGGAGCTGGCCAAGTGCTATCCCCTTTAATGCTCTCAAAATCTCCTCTGCATATCATCAACGCTGCACTGTCAGTGAGATTCAAGGCTGCAGAGAAATCCAGCCGAATCAGCAACCTGCTTCACACTTCTCTGTCCAAGAACAATCCACCTATCAAAGGAAGGCAGAATATTGGCAAAAAAAGGGGAAAGGAGCCACCACCTTCCCCGATGACCTTCTTCCAGGGAAGGAGGACAAGCCGCTGCATTTTGTGAGGTAATTGGGACAAGATTTTATTTTTAAGAAAAAAAAAGGGGGAGGAACGTTGGCCAGGAAGAAAGCTAGAGGAGAGGAGAAGTCATCTGATGAAATGACTTGCCTTCCAGAGTTGTGAGCACTCCATCGCTGGAGGTTTTCAAGAAAAGATTTTACAAATATTTTTCCAGACTCTTGCCTTGGACAGGGGGTTGGACTGGAAGACCTTCAATGTCCCTCCAAGGTCCTTTCCATCCCTATGATTTTAGGACGCTTGGAAGAAAAAATCCAGATGTGGACTGGGATGTAGAATAAGACGTTGGTCGTATTAGCAAATAGCACCTAGACTTATATACTGCTTCATAGTGCTTTACAATACTCTCTGAGTGGTTTAAAGAGTCAGCATATTGCCCCGAACAATCTAGGTTCTCATTTTACTGACATTGGAAGGATGGAAAGCTAAGCTAACCCTGAGCCAGTCAGGATTGAACTCCTGGCAGTAGGCAGAATTAGCCTGCAATACTGCATTGCACCACCGTGGCTCATGTTACTCCAAATTAGGATGTTTCAGAGTTTCCTGGGAAAGAAGGAAGTGAAAGAATCAGAAGGAATGACACCTTTTCCACCCATCTCAGATTCTCTACATGGGGCTACCCTTGAAGAGTGTTCGGAGACTACAATTAGTGCAAAATGCAGCTGCGCGAGCAATTGTGGGCCTTCCACGTTGTGCCCACATTTCGCCAACTCTCCGCATGCTGCATTGGTTGCCTATCGGTCTCCGAGCGCAATTCAAAGTGTTGGTCATTACCTATAAAGCCCTTCATGGCATGGGACCAGGATACTTATGGGACCGCCTTCTGCCACATACTTCCCTTCGACCAGTGAGAGCGCACAGAGTCGGCCTCCTCCGGGTCCCGTCAGCGAAACAATGTCATCTGGCGGGTCCTACAGGGAGGGAGGGCCTTCTCTGTTGTGGCGCCCGCCCTCTGGAACCAATTGCCCCCTGAAGTCCGCTCTTCTCCCACCCTCCCGGCCTTCCGGAAGAATCTTAAAACTTATCTTTGCCGGCAGGCCTGGGGATGATTGTGGATTGTTGTGTGAATGATGAATGTGTGTTCGGTTTTTGTTTTTAATGTTTATTTTTGATTTGGACTTAGATGTGATTATTGTTTTTATATATGTTGTAAGCCACTCCGAGTCTTCGGAGAGGAGCGGCATATAAGTCCAAATAAAATTAAATAAATAAATAAATAAATAAATAAATAAATAAGACCACCAACTCCTACAGACACTCTCTTTTCCCTTCCCTTTGTGGCAACAGGGACAGTTGCAAAGGTTCACATGGAGAAAAAAGGAGAAAGATATTCCCCTACATTCTTTCCATCACCAAGTCACACATGTTGAACAACCTGATAAGGTTCAGAGATTAGGTAGCTCTTAAGAAGAGTACCATTCCTATGAACCACCATGCTTCAAAGGTGTTTTTTTCAAGAGGCAACGGGACTTTCCTGTTTTTCTTCGAAGATGTTTCACTTCTCATCCAAGAAACTTTTTTAACTCTGACTGGATGGTGGGGAAGCTGAAGAAGCTTCTTGGATGAGAAGCGAAACATCTTCAAAGAAAAACAAGAAAGTCCAGTTGCCTCATGAAAAAGCACCTTTGGGGCAACCACGACCTGGATGGCTGAAAATCTCCATAGACACCATGCTTCAATTAGTTAATTTTGGGACTGGGATTGGGATCCGTTTATTTGAAGGAGTGTCTTTTCTCAGTTTTATCTACCTGACTCACCAGAGCAGGGAGGCAGGGAAGAGCTCCCTCTTTTGAAGAGGTCCATCTAGTGCAGGGGTAGGCAACCTTGGCTCTTTTATGACTGGTGGACTTCAACTCCCAGAATTCCTGAGCCAGCATAGCTCAGCTTGGAAACCTCTCCCTTTTCCCTCAGTGTGGCTGGCTCAGGAATTCTGAGAGTTGAAGTCCACAAGTCATAAAGCGTCCTAGTGCAGGGGTAGGCAACCTTGGCTCTTTTATGACTGGTGGACTTCAACTCCCAGAATTCCTGAGCCAGCATGGCTCAGCTTGGAAACCTCTCCCTTTTCCCTCAGTGTGGCTGGCTCAGGAATTCTGGGAATTGAAGTCCACGAGTCGTAAAAGAGCCAAGGTTGCCTACCCCTGATCTAGTGGGACCAAGAAGAAGGGCCATCTCTGTGGTGGCTCTCTTTCTGTGGAACAGCATCCCTGCAGAGACAAGATTGGTTCCCACTTTGACACTCTTTCACAAGGCCCTGAAGACATGATTCTGACAATGGGTCTGGGGACCCCAGAGTCAAATGGAGGCCTCAAGCAGTTGGTCTGATTGTTGTCATCAGGGGGATGAGGGATTATTGAGTTTTGTACTGGGGTTTTATCTTTATAGGCCACCCGGAATAATCATGAGTGAGTTGGGTGGCCATATAAATTTTCTAAATACTGACATACATACATACATACATACATACATACATACATACATACATACATACATACATACATATCTTGAGCCAGAGTATGGAATTATTTACCAACATCACAAAACACTCATAAATGCATAATAATCAACAGGGGTTGTAGTCTCCAGAAATTATCTACCACAACATGGCTGACTGAATTTCAACAGACTTTTCTGAGGCAATTTCTTTTCATAGGGAGGCCTCCTACATTCTTAAGGGTCTCCTCCAGTGGCTCCTATTCTGTTGTTTTAAACTGATGATATTTGGAATTCTCCCTGAATTTCTCCTTGCGTTTGGACTCCAGAAATAATCTTGTTCCTCAAATGGAATTGATGCATTAGGAACCTTCCACAACTGTGTATGAGCCGTATGTTCGACAAACTTTGGACTTCTTTCTAGGCATCATTTCCCACCCATTAGCTAATCACAAACACATACCCAATCTCCCAGGACCATAGGTGTTCTTGTTAAAATTTGATTGGTAAACATGCTTCTACTTTTACACTGTTTTTTGATGTACTACAACCAAGATAAGATCAAAACAACAGAAAGAGAAGCAAGTTCTGAAAACTACCAAATGCTGAACCTTGACGTTCTAGTGGTCTCCCATCCATTTATTGACTAGTCTGATCCTGCTTAGCTTCCAAACTCAGCCGGGTGCTGCCACCTATTGAAATTTTACTGCACTCAGCCAACACTGTGTTGAAAGAAAAAATCTTCATCAGCGTCCAGTCCAAGCTGGGAATAAACAAAATGGAGACTGCTTTAGAAAGAAGGTTCTAGTTTATTGAAGAGCAGAACCACAAGACATGTGACTCTGGAGCAGCTGACCACATGTAGCTGGGAGTGGTGGGTTTTTAATATCTTCTTGGGCTTTTGTGTTTGAAGTTTACCTGTTCCTGTGGCATGAACTTCGAGCTGAGCTTTTTAGTCTGTCATTTTTTGTATTCTGATGGTGGTGGGTTATGTCCTAAAGGTCATATCCTACCTCCCTAGGGTTGTGGCTGATGGCTATGTCTTGTGTTGGATTTTTTGGGTGAAAGGTTGTTGGTTCTAGGGAACGTTGTCTTTCTAATCCCATCAGCTCCAAGCTTCCTGGCTACAGTCTTTCTGAAAGGATTATCAAATCTGCATTTCTAAAAGCTGCCCTGCTTGGTTTCTGCTTGGGGGAGGGAGAGTTGGGGCTGTCTTTGCCTAAGATTTTTCATTATTACTTTGGGGAAGTATAATATTCTGTCCTTTTTAACATCCCCCCAAAATATTTCCTTCTGTAGGAGATTGGGTGGGTACTGACTTCCAACAACTGAAATCAAGAAATATATTATGAACTTGGTGAGCCTCTGCAAGTGGTTGGTGTCCAACACTCTACCGTATTGTGGAATGGAGAAACACTTTCTGCAGAGGCTGTGCTTCTACACAAAGTGATTGAACACAGCACTCATCTATCGCGATAGGTTCACACAAAATGTTGAACCATAAGCTGACCAAACAGACTGGGTTTGCACAAGATATTAAGCAGCTAAACAAGGCAGCTAAAGTTAACCTTGAGAAGCATTTTATGTTATTTTTTAACCTAATGATTAACATTGATAATTATGCCTCCTACAGAATGGTTTGTAGACAGAACATGGGAATGGAAGAAGCCACAGAGACTACCTCATCAACACCTCCTCTTTAGTGCAGAAATCCAGATAAAAGCAATCCAGACAGAGGGCTGTTCTGTGTGGACACATCCTTTGTGCATTCTGGAACTGGAATATTGAATTCAGTTTTGATCACCATGATACAAAAAGGGTATTGAGATTCTTGAAAACATGCAGAGAAAGGCAACGATGAGGTGACTGGAGGCTAAATCATATGATGAACACTTGAAGGACTTAGATGTGTCTAGTCCAGGGTAGGCAACCTTGGCTCTTTTATGACTCGTGGACTTCAACTCCCAGAATTCCTGAGCCAGCCATGGCTCAGCTTGGAAACCTCTCCCTTTCCCCTCACATGGCTGGCTCAGGAATTCTGGGAGTTGAAGTCCACAAGTCATAAAAGAGCCAAGATTGCCCACCCCTGGTCTAGTCTAACAAAGAGAAGAACAGGGGTCACATGATAGCAGTCATCCATTATTTGTGGGGCTGCCACACAGAAGAAGGAGTTGACCTATTCTCCAAAGCACCAGATTGCAGGACAAGAAGTAATGGATAGAAGCTTATCAAAAAAAGATCCAATCTAGAACTCCTATCAGTGAAAACAATCAATGGAATGGCTTGCCTCCAGAAGTTGTGAGTGCTCCATCATTGGAGGCTTTCAAGAAGAGAGTGGACAGTCATATAGGGTCTTCTGCTTGAGCAGGGGTTTGGACTAAAAGATCTCCAAGGTCCTCTCCAACTCTGTTATTCTGTATTCTGTATAACTTTAGTTCCAAAGGCCATGTTAAAACATCCATTGATAAGGAGCCCACCATTTCTCCATCGTTGGTTCCATGGGGGAACTAAGTTTCCTATAATCTCTTCTCTTCCCTCCCTTCAATCTCCTCTCCTCTCCTCTTTTCTTCCCTTCCCTTCCCTTCCCTTCTCTCTCCTCTCCTCTCCTCTCCTCTCCTCTTCTCTTCTCCCCTTCCCTTCCCTTCTCTTCTCTTCTCTTCTCTCTTCTCTTCTCTTCTCTTCTCTTCTCTTCTCTTCTCTTCCCTTCCCTTCCTTTCCTTTCCTTTCCTTTCCCTTCCTTTCCCTTCCCTTCCCTTCTCTCTTCTCTTCTTCCCTTCCTTTCTCCTCTCCTCTTTTCAGTTGGGATGAGCCTTAGATTTCACATGGAATGCTACTCTAATTGATCCAGAAAACTGCCCAGGACCCAGGAATCATGTGTTTGTTCTCCTCTTCCACAGTTGAATAAATCAGGGAGAGAAGTTGAATTTGGGAATAAAATCTCTCTTTGCACAGCTTATTTGAGGATCAGATGAAAGATTTATCTGGTGTATCTTCACTGTTTGTTCATCAGAACACAGTGAACACAAGAAGTGTTTAAAGACTAGGAATAAGTAAAATTTCCATTCCAGAAAACCACATTTTTACTTTTTAAAAAATCATTCTGGGCCAAATTTCCTAGAATTTGGAGGACAGGGTAGATGGTTTAATGAGTGACGTCCCTGTTGTCGCTGCCCTGTCATTTTTCACAAATGAGAAAAACAATCCTCTTGCTGAAAATGAGTGTTTTAATTTAATTTAATTAATTTAATTTAATATTCACATTTATATGCCGCCCTTCTCCGAAGACGCAGGGCGGCTCGCAACAATTTTAAAATTTACCACACTCATACCACATACAAACACAATCAATTCGCAGCCGTTGATGGCGGGACACTCTTAGGGCCAAGGGGCAGAGCACAGCTCATACGCCCCAAGCCTGTCTGCATAAATGCGTCTTCAACAATTTCCGGAAAACTAGGAGGGAGGAAGCAGTACGAACCTCTGAGGGAAGCTGGTTCCAGAGGGCTGGGGCAGCAACGGAGAAGGCCCTAGCCCTGGGCCCCACCAGATGGCATTGTTTAGCAGACGGGACTCGTAGGAGGCCAACCCTATGCGCCCTGACCGGTCGCTGGGATTCATGAGGCAGGAATGCCACCCATTTTCTTTTTTTTCATGGTTTTTGGGAGGCTTTGGCAATTAGAAATGGGGTTAGGAAGCTCTGCAGTGCCTGTATCATTGCCCTGGACTACCCAGACTTAATAAACTCTTATCAATGATTATACCAGGATGCTATAGCTTCATGTACAACAAAACAGAATAACAGAGTTGGAAGGGACCTTGGAGGTCTTCTAGTCCAACCCCTTGCACAAGCAGGAAACCCCAGGGCTTTTTTTTTTTCCTCATAGAACGCCCAGAACGGAGTTCCGGCACCTTTTTTGGATGGAACCTTATAGGGTAGGCAAGGCGGGTTGTATGACGTATGTGAGTTTATTTATATTTATAATTTATTTATTTATTTACAATTTGACTTATATGCCACCCTTCTCCCAAGGCTCAGGGCGGCTCACAACAAAAATACAAGTACAAAAATATAAATCAATTAAAATAGAATATACAATATAAAAACTACACAACTATTACCACTCATACAACACACAGTCCCAATCAAAGGCCCAGGGGCAGAGCGCAGCTCACACGCCCCAAACCTGTCTGCATAAATGTGTTTTTAAGAGTTTTCGGGAAGCTAGGAGGGAGGAAGCAGTATGAACCTCTGCGGGAAGTTGGTTCCAGAGGGCTGGGGCAGCAACAGAGAAGGCCCTAACCCTAGGCCCCGCCAGACGGCACTGTCTAACAGACGGGACCCATAGGAGGCCAATCCTATGTACCAGCACCTTTTTTTTTTAAGAAAAAAAAAGCATTGGGAAACCCTATACCATTTCAGACAAATGGCTATCCAATCTCTTCTTTAAAATCTCCAGTGATGGAGCACCCACAACTTCTGGAGGCAGGTTGTTCCACTGGCCAGTTGTTTTCACTGTCAGGAAATTTCTCCTTAGTTCTAGGTTGGTCCTCTCCTGGATTAGTTTCCATCCCTTGCTTCTTGTTCTGCCTTCAGGTGCTTTGGAGAATAGCTTGACTCCCTCTTCTTTGTGGCAGCCCCTCAAATATTGGAACCCTGCTATCCTGTCACCCCTCGTCCTTCTCTTCATTAAACTGGACATACCCAGTTACTGCAACAGTTCTTCGTATACTTACAAATCACATCTAGGTTCTGTCAGGGTGCCTGTTACCTATTTCTAAAATATAGGAAAATGTTTCTTTGTACCTAAGCACTAGAACAGGATGTTAAAACACCCCTGTTCCTGTATGTGGCTACTACTCAGTGATCCAGCCCAGGACTTTGAAACTTCCTTTGTAGTTAGGCTGATGCAGTTTCAGAAGTTTGGGGGATTAATACATGTTAAGGTTTCAAGGGGATTCCTGACACCCAGCGGCTCTGATCTCATTTATTTCGTGCTGGTCTCTCTGCGCCAAAATAAAGGAATTGTTGCAGAATTGCAGAGGAGGAGGAAGAAGAAGAAGAGGAAGAGGAAGAGGAAGAGGAAGAGGAAGAAGAAGAAGAAGAAGAAGAAGAAGAAGAAGAAGAAGAAGAAGAAGAAGAAGAAGAAGAAGAAGAAGAAGAAGAAGAAGAAGAAGAAGAAGAAGAAGAAGAAGAAGAAGAAGAAGAAGAAGAAGAAGAAGAAGAAGAAGAAGAAGAAGAAGAAGAAGAAGAAGAAGAAGAAGAAGAAGAAGAAGAAGAGGAGGAGGAGGAGGAGGAGGAGGAGGAGGAGGAGGAATAATGCAGAAAAAACGGCTAATCTTTTTTTTCAGAAAACTGGACCCACTCTGCAGTTCCCACATGTCCTTCACTTTATGAAAACTTAGCACTGCATTGCAGTAGTTCAAGAATTCTACTGCATTCAACCTCAGTGGATGGGTTGCAGCTGCACCTACAAGGTAGAATTATCAAGCCTGAAAACTGGGAAATAATAGACAATTACAAAGAATATTATTTCCTAACTACCTCTACAATGAACCCAAGACTCTACAACTGCCTCTCTTGTTTAGGTAGAGTCCATTGCCAAATACAACCTTCCAACGCATCCATACCTCTGTCCTCACCAAGGCCAGTCAGGCGGAACCTCGTGAATCAGAAAAATTCATGTTTGCTACAGAAAGGCTGTCTTAATGTAAATGCAGGGGAGGTATTTTAGGGAAATTATCACTAGTGGGGGGGAAAGACCAATGTCCTGTCCTGCTTTCCTGTTGTCCTTTAGATCAGGGAGATATGTGGACTTCAACTCCCAGAATTCCCCAGCCAGCCATCTAGGCTGGGGGATTCTGGGAGTTGAAGTCCATGTATGTCAGAACTGCCATCTTATGCCTGAGCTTCACATTTGCTAGCTGTCAGTCTGTCATGGACCATGGGGGGAGGGAGCTGGATGTGAGGTGGAAGCTGATTGCTCATTCTACCTTGTAGAGACACCAAGTCAAGGTCATGGAATGGAATGTAACTGCTGACAACTCACTAACCAGCCTGCCATTGAAGAGACAGTTCCCAAAACAATCCATTCAAATTTAATTGGACAATATGGGACCAGCAAAGGGGAGGAACTGGAGAGGAACTGGACAGGGAAAGTTAACCAGGGAAATCTGGTGTGCGAACTTCAGTTCTGTTTCTGCTATAGTGTAAACCAATTGGCCTTTTAATGAAGTATACCTTTCGCGACAACTGGAGTCGAGGATCTTTCTTGCTTAAGGGACCAAGTCAAGGCAGGTCTGACAACGCAGCTTAAAGTTGCCAAGATTGGGACCCCCTGATTTAGATGATGCTCATTGGTCATTCTGTCCTGCAGCTGGAATCCTTTCTACCTGGATAGATTTGCAGGGAAGAACCACCAGAGAGAGGTTAATCTCCCACCCAACCCCATCTGCATTACTACAGACCTCAAGCCCTCCTGCCTCTCTTTATCATTTCTAAGTCTGTCCTACAAATACTAGAATTTGTATTTGTAGCCAAGTGGAAAGACATTCTCTGATGCCAAAAGTGGGAAGATTGCCCTTCAGGCCATATTGGATCAGAAAGTAAATACAAACATTTTCCTCTGGTCAACTTCTTGATCCAAACTATTGATAGCCTCACATTGCAAGGAATGAGGACATGCATTCAATTTCACATCTACTACGATTGTTGGCCGAGCTGGGACAAAAATAGCCAGAGAAATGACTGAAGCCTAGGAAACAGGCCTTTTGACAATCAATAGGAGTGCTGATTTACCACCTATCAGTTACTTAGAGCTGAGGGCGCAGTGGCCCAAGGAAACAATAATTAATGACTTAATAGCCAGCCATCAACACCCTAATTAACAACTAAAAGCTACATACAACAACAACAATCATATACATACAACACTTAGAACAGCCCAGTGCACATATTCTGGAGAAAGAGAAGTTCCCTGAGGATGGGGCCCAGCCAACCTTGATACAATAAAAGCCAAGTGATGCCCAGTGATACAGTTTAGGGGTGTTAGGTCCAGGGCCCAGAGACAAGGGATCGTTGGGCTCTCCATCTCCTTCTCCTTTGTCTCCATCTCCCTTTCTTCTCCATCTCTTCTTCATCTTATTCTCCTTCTCTTCCTCCCTGTCTGCCCCATCCTTCTTTCTTGTCCTTCCCCTCTCCTTCTCTTTCTCCTTTTACTTCTCCTTCACTATCCCCATCTCCCTTGCTCCTTCTCCTTTTCCTTCTCCTGGTCCTCCTCCTTCTCTTTCTTCCTCTCCTCCTTTTTCCCCCTCTCTGTCCCCATCTCCTTCTCCCTTCTCCTTTTTCTTGTCCTTCTCCTTCACTTGTCCCATCTCCCTTCCTCCTCTTCCTCCTTCTCATTCCCCTCCTCCTTCTTCGTCTCCTTCTCCCTCTCTGTATCCATCTCCCTTTCTTCTCTTTCCCCTCTCCTTCTCCTTCTTCTTTTCCTTTGCCTTCACTATCCTCTTCTCCTTCTTCTGGTCCTCCTCCTCCTATTTCTCCTTCTTCCTCTCCTTCTCCTTTTTTTCCTTCTCTGTACCCATCTCCCTCTCCTTCTCCTTCTCCTTCACTTGCCCCATCTCCCTTCCTCCTCTTCCTCCTTCTCATTCCCCTTCTCCTTCTTCGTCTCCTTCTCTCTCTCTGTACCCATCTCCCTTTCTTCTCCTTCCCCTCTCCTTCTCCTTCTCCCTCTCCTTCTCCTTTTTCTTGTCCTTCTCCTTCACTTGCCCCATCTCCCCTCCTCCTCCCCCTTCTCTTTCTCTTTCTTCCTCTTTCTTCTTCTCTTTCTCCGTCTCTGTCCCCATCTCCTTTTCTTCTCCTTCTCCCTCTCCTACTCCTTTTCCTTCTCCTTTTTCTTGTCCTTCTCCTTCACTTGCCCCATCTCCCCTCCTCCTCCTCTCCCTTCTCCTTCTCTTTCTTCCTCTCTTTCTTCTTCTCCTTTTTCTTTTCTTTCTCCCTATCTGTTCCCTTCTTCCTTTCTTCTCCTTCTCCCTCTGCAGATGATGGAGAATAATTGTTGCACACTTTTCCCCTTGCCAAGCAGTAAATGGAGAGTTAAAAGAGAGAATGATGCTTGGCAGCTAGGGGAAAGTATAGGGTCTAGTCATTTTTAATCTGACATGTGGAGAAGTCAACTCTGTTGACAGTTCACCTTCTTTGTGACTTGTACTTCTTAACCCAAAAGTTCATTTCCAGCAAGCAACACAAGCTTTGCTGCCCAGTTCAGTTTCATATTCAAGATTTGTCCAACGAAAATGCATATTAGCTCCTATTGGCTAACAGCAATATTTCCGTCAGTATTTAACTAGGACAAAACATCTCAAAAAATAATTTTCTGGAGACATTTAAGATTCCTAATTTTCAGAGACTCGCCAGTTTGTTAATGACTCCCTCTGCTCCCCATTAAAATATCCTGCAAAATTGTTTCCCATTTGGGTAGTCTACCAATATGGTAGGGGGGAGGGGAGGAGAATCTGGGGACAGTTTTCTAGGCTCGTTTTCTCCAATTTCTTGAAGGACACTTTCATAATCTCCTCCTCTGAACTTTCAGGGAAAATAGGCTTCCTGCCACCGTTGAGGAGAATGGCTGAGAATCAATATGGTTGACAAATCTGTTGACCACAATCCAAGGAGTTCGTTCATTCATCTTCCTACATAAAATCAAAAGATGGAACAAAATTGGGCTTTCCTACTTGTGCTAATGTATTCTCCCATAAGGATCTGTTGAGTAAGAAGATGCTATTTTTGCTAAATTGGTCTCAGATTTGAAGCTTATTTTAATGCAAATGGATTCAGCGACGCGATTAAAATTGTATCCTAGCTTTCTCTTATGGACAGGTAGCGTAGAGAACAGATGACCTATATAGAACAGTAGGTATATATTTCCCTTGAAATGTTCTGTCCAGGCGTGTAAGGAGGAGTCTGACCCCACATAAGGAATAGTGAAACAAGTATTATAACTACCCTAGAAAGCTGATTTATTTGCAGGACATACAATACAAGAATGGGCAAAGCCATATGTGTATGTTTGTGTGGGTGTAAATGTGTGCGTACCTTCAAGTCAATGCTGACTTCTGGAAATTGCTTAGAGAAGCCACCCAGTTTTCTTGGCAATATTTTGGAAGTGATTTACCCTTGTCATCGTCTTCTTCTTCTTCTTCTTCTCCTCCTCCTCCTCCTCCTCCTTCTTATTCTTCTTCTTCTCCTTCTCCTTCTTCTCTTCCTCCTCCTCCTCGTCTTCCTCTTCTTCCTCTTCCTCTTCTTCCTCTTCCTCTCCTTCTCCTTCTCCTTCTCCTTCCTCTTCCTCTTCCTCTTCCTCTTCCTCTTCCTCTTCCTCTTCCTCTTCCTCTTCTTCTTCTTCTTCTTCTTCTTCTTCTCCTTCCTCTTCTTCTCCTTCCTCTTCCTCCTCCTCTTCCTCCTCCTCTTCTTCTTCTTCTTCTTCTTCTTCTTCTTCTTCTTCTTCTTCTTCTTCTTCTTCTTCTTCTTCTTCTTCTTCTTCTTCTTCTTCTTCTTCTTCTTCTTCTTCTTCTTCTTCTTCTTCTTCTTCTTCTTCTTCTTCCTGGGACTGAGAGGGAGACTGGCCCAAGGTTATCATGGGGCTTTGTGCTAAGATATAGTAGTACTACAATTCATGGTCTCCCAATTTCTAACCTGGAGCCTTTATAGATAGAAGAGAATATTAGTAGCTCAGGGTTGAACTGAGGGGGTCGGGGATGCTCTCTGAGCTGAGTTGTTTTCTTGCAGACGTTTCATTACCCAACTAGGTAACTTCATCAGTGCTAGAAGGGAGCGGATTTTGCTTTCTTTTTATATACCAGCATCTTGCCCTATCACTGTTCATGGGGGTGGTGTTTTCTTCTTAGTGGTTCCTTGATTAGGCTGTGTTTTTTTTTTACTCTTTGATTGTCCAATTTGATAGTTCCTTGATTGTGGTATTGTTTACAGCTTTATTATTGGTCTGGTGTTAATCTTGGTGTTAATCTCTGCTCATTTGGTTGTTGATTTTGGGTGAGAAGAGGCTTTGGGAAATTTTGTTTCTTTTTTGGGCTTTTTTCACTTTTTTGGTTTTTTTTTTCAGAGTAAACCCCACTCCCTTCTAGCACTGATGATGTTGCCTAGTTTGGTAATAAAATGTCTGCAAACTCAGAGACCACCAAGGACCCCATGGGTACCTTTAATCATTGCACCAAACTGGCTCTCTACTCAAAGTCCAGCATCCTACCTGGAAAAAAGTGCCCTACAACATGAGCTCCCTGAATGTGTTGCTGGGAAAGAATAACAGAAGGAAACGACCTGTGACGGCATGTGGGAATGACTTTGGGAGACAGAGCTAAACCTAGATAATAGTGTGATAAAAGAAATTTTAATCCAAAGGAGGTGAGGTGGAAAAAGCATCATAGAAGGGACGCACTATTTTTCAGAAGATTAAAAGGGAGGAGGAGGAGGAGGAGGAGGAGGAGGAGGAGGAGGAGGAGGAGGAGGAGAAAGGGGAGAAGATGGAAGGAGAGGAGGAGGAGGAAGGTGTTGGAGGAGGAGGAAGAGGAGAAGGTTGAAGGAGACCAGGAGGAGGAGGAAGGGGAGGAGGAGGAAGATGAGAAGGTTAAAGGAGAAGAAGAGGAGGAGGA
The DNA here is from genome assembly GCA_034064705.1 of Bothrops alternatus. Taxonomy (NCBI): domain Eukaryota; kingdom Metazoa; phylum Chordata; class Lepidosauria; order Squamata; family Viperidae; genus Bothrops; species Bothrops alternatus. Next base: position 11,348,656 of record JARGCV010000057.1, on the reverse strand, counting down.
GGAAGGGGAGAAGATGGAAGGAGAGGAGGAGGAGGAAGGTGTTGGAGGAGGAGGAAGAGGAGAAGGTTGAAGGAGACCAGGAGGAGGAGGAAGGGGAGGAGGAGGAAGAGGAGAAGGTTAAAGGAGAAGAAGAGGAGGAGGAGGAAGGGGTTGAAGGAGGAGAGGAGGAAGAAGGGGAGAAGGAAGGGAGAGGTTGAAGGAGAGGGAGGAGGAGAGGAGGGGAGGGGAGGAGGTTGAAGGAGGGGAGGAGGAAGAAGAGGAGAAGGTTGAAGGAGAGGAGGAGGAGGAAGGGAAGGAGGATGGGAGCAAGTTGAAGGAGAGGAGGAGGAGGGGAGGGGGAGGGGAGGAGGTTGAAGGAGAGGAGGAGGAGGAAGGGGTTGGAGGAGGAGAGGAGGAGGGAGGGGAGGAGGGAGGGGAGGAGGAAGGACCAGGTTGAAGGAGAGGAGGAGCAGGAGGAGGAGGAGGAAGAGGATTATTTGTCAACTTGCAAGATTCTGTTAATGTAACCTTAAGTAAAAAAAATAGCTGGTATTCCTGCTGGTGCTTCTTGTCTGGACTACTTCACAAGGTTAACGTGACCTGAAGTTTTCCAATTCTAAGTCAAAGAGTAGGCAACCAGACAAAGAATAAATCTTTAACCATCTACACTCCATTTGCACTTTTCTCAGTAGGTCATGAAGTACGTGAAGAATCGATGCTATTGGATTCCCACCTCTGAGAGTTCCCAGCCCCACATACACCGTGCAGAAGACCCAAATTATAAACCAAGAAAATTCAGAATTATTACCACTCAGCGCCGGTAGTTATCAGACAATTTCCCCAATGAATTTTTTTTATTATACAAACTAAAATACAGAAGGATTTGGACAGACTTGAACACTGGGCACTATCTAACAAAATGAAATTCAATAGTGAAAAAAGCAAGGTTCTACATTTAGGCAAGAAAAACCAAATACACAGGTATAGTATAGGGGGTACCTTGCTCAATACTAGTAACTGTGAGAGGGATCTTGGAGTCCTAGTGGACAATCACCTAAATATGAGCCAGCAGTATGCTGCCGCTGCCAAAAAAGCCAACACAGTGCTAGGCTGCATTAACAGAGGAATAGAATCAAGATCACGTGAAGTATTAATACCACTTTACAATGCCTTGGTAAGGCCACACTTGGAATACGGCATCCAGTTTTGGTCACCATGATGTAAAAAAGATGCTGAGACTCTAGAAAGAGTGCAGAGAAGAGCAACAAAGATGATTAGGGGACTGAAGGCTAAAACATATAAGGAACAGTTGCTGGAATTGGGTATGTCTAGTTTAACGAAGAGAAGGACGAGGGGGGACATGATAGCAGTGTTCCAATATCTCAGGGGCTGCTACAAAGAAGAAGGAGTCAAGCTATTTTCCAAGGCCCCTGAAGGCAGGACAAGAAGCAACGGGTGGAAACTAATCAAGGAGAGAAACAATCTAGAACTAAGGAGAAACTTCCTGACAGTTAGAACAATTAACCAGTGGAACAACCTGCCTCCAGAAGCGGTGAATGCTCCAACATTGGAGATTTTTAAGAAGAGACTGGACAGCCATTTGTCCGAAATGGTATAGGGTTTCCTGCCTGAGCAGGGGGTTGGACTAGATGACCTCCAAGGTCCCTTCCAACTTTACTATTATTATTATTATATTAAAATAAAAATAAAGTTAAAACAAAACCCGATAAAAAATATCACAATTGGCGGTGGGTGAATAAGTGAATAATAAAAGTGTGCCTAATTTTACAGCAGTATGACAAAATTCACCTGTGTTCAAGGAGACTGCTTCACACCAATGTACTAAAAACTATACATTTTTTAAAAAAAAATCAGAATTTTTTTTTAAGGGATTGCAGGTCTCTGCTCTTTTGTTGAGGTCTGGGCTCTCCCTTTGCACTTGAATAGGAACATAAGAACATAAGAACATAAGAAGAGCCATGCTGAATCAGGCCAAAGCCCATCGAGTCCAGCATTCTGTGTCACACAGTGGCCCACCAATTGTACATGGGGATCTTGAGCATAAAGAGAAGGCAAAACCCTCCCTTTCCCTTGACCCCCAACAAATGGTACTCAAGGGAATCCTGCCTGCCTCAACCAACATAGAGGCGGCACATGGACATCCGTTTTAATAACCACTGATACACTTTGCATCCATGAATCTATCTAGCCCTGCCTTGAAGCTGTCAAGGCTGACAGCTGTCACGACCCCTTCAGGAAGTGAATTCCATAAATCAACGACCCTCTGGGTGAAGAAATATTTCCCTTTATTTGTCCTCACTTTCTTAGCTATGAGCTTTAGGGAGTGCCCCCTTGTCCTGGTATTGTGTGATAGAGAAAAGAATTTTTCTCTATCCACCTTTTCTATCCCATGCATGATTTTATACACTTCGATCAAGTCACCCCTTAAACGCCGTCTTTCAAGGCTGAAGAGACCAAGGCATTGCAATCTGGTTTCATAAGGGAGGTGCTCCATTTCCTTGATCATTCTTGTTGCCCTTTTTTGCACCTTTTCCAGTTCCATTATATCCTTCTTGAGGTGCGGTGACCAGAACTGTACACAGTACTCCAAGTGTGGTCTCACCATCGATTTGTACAGAGGCAATACAACACTTGCTGACTTATTTTCGATTCCCTTCCTAATCATGCCAAGCATGGAATTTGCTTTTTTTACTCCTGCTGCGCATTGGGTTGACATCTTCATCGAGCTGTCCACCAAAACCCCAAGATCCCTTTCTTGGGCTGTCTCAGAAAGTTTGGTCCCCATCAGTTGGTAAGTATAATTGGGGTTCTTTGCCCCGATGTGCATAACTTTGCACTTGTTTAGGTTAAAATGCATTTGCCACTTTGTTGCCCACTCACACAATTTCGAGAGATCCTTCTGGAGCTCCTGACAATCAGTTTCACTTTTCACAACCCGGAACAATTTAGTGTCATCAGCAGACTTGGCTACCTCACTATTAACTTCTACATCCAGATCATTGATGAATAAATTAAAAAGTAAAGGTCCCAAAACTGAACCTTGGGGTACACCACTTCTCACTTCTTTCCATCCGGAGAATTGTCCATTTATTGCCACCCTTTGCTTCCTACAATTTAGCCAGTTACCAATCCAGGACAAGACCTGTCCTCTAATTCCGTGGCTGGAGACCTTTTTTAGGAGCCTTTGGTAAGGAACTTTGTCAAAAGCCTTTTGAAAGTCAAGATATACAATATCAACTGGGGCCCCTTTATCTATGTATTTATTTACACCCTCAAAGAATTCTAACAAGTTAGTAAGACATGATTTGCCTTTGCAGAAACCATGTTGATTTTCATTCAGCAATGCCTGTTTTTCTATGTGCCCTGTAATTTTATCTTTAATAATGGTTTCCATCAGTTTGCCTGGAACTGAGGTTAGACTGACTGGTCTATAGTTTCCTGGATCACCTCTGGATCCTTTCTTGAAGATCGGGGTTATATTTGCTTCCCTCCAATCCTCCGGTACAGTGCCTGATCTTAGAGAAAGATTGTATATTTTAGCTAGAAGTTCAGCAATTTCACACTTGAGTTCCTTGAGAATTCTAGGGTGGATGCCATCTGGACCCGGCGATTTGTTGACGTTTAGTTTAGAAAGGCATGCAAGAACATCTTCCTTGTTTATCTCTATCAGGTTTAATTCTTCTATTTCCCTCCCTGAGAAAACTAATTCAGTGGCAGGCAGATGTTCTCTATCCTCCTCGGTGAAAACGGAGGCAAAGAAGTCATTTAGCCTCTCAGCAATCTCCTTGTCTTCTCTGATTATCCCCTTCTGACCATTGTTATCAAGTGGCCCAACTGATTTTCTGGTTGGGTTCCTGCTTCTGATGTACTTAAAAAAGGTTTTGTTATTATTTTTAATATTCTTGGCTATATGCTCCTCAAAGTCTCTCTTGGCTTTCATAACTATCGCCTTGCATTTGGTCTGCCAGAGTTTGTGATCCCTCCTGTTCTCCTCGGTAGGAAGAGCCTTCCATTTCTTAAATGAGTTTTTCTTCTTTCCAACAACCGTTCGTGAAGAACAATTCACAATTCAAGAATTGGCCTCTGGTCCTCACTCGGTGGAAATTCTAAAACAATCCTGAATAAAGTGTTCCAGTATCTCAGGGGCTGCCACAAAGAAGAGGGAGTCAAGCTATTCTCCAAAGCACCTGAAGGCAGGACAAGAAGCAACGGACGGAAACTAACCAAAGAGAGAAGCAACCTAGAACTGAGGAGAAACTTCCTGACAGTTAGAACAATTAACCAGGGGAACAACCTGCCTCCAGAAGCGATGAATGCTCCAACACTGGAAGTTTTTAAGAAGAGACTGGACAGCAATTTGTCCAAAATGGTATAGGGCAGGGGTAGGCAACCTTGGCTCTTTTAGGACTCGTGGACTTCAACTCCCAGAAGTCCTGAGCCAGCCATGCTGAGGGAAAAATGAGAGGTTTCCAAGCTGAGCCATGCTGGCTCAGGAATTCTGGGAGTTGAAGTCTACGAGTCATAAAAGAGCCAAGGTTGTCTACCCCTGGTATAGGGTTTCCTGCCTGAGCAGGGGGTTGGACTAGATGACCTCCAAGGTCCCTTCCAACTTTATTATTATTATTATTATTATTATTATTATTATTATTATTATTATTATTATTATTATAAAATAGCTGCTGGATGAAGATTTGTTCCCTAATTGCTTCTTCTTTCAAATATTATTATTGCTGTCTCTTGGAAAACCGGCCCAGCTCTGAAGCAGAAGTCCTTAATTTTAAGTTCATGACCGTCATGGATTGGCAAAGCAATTTTTGCATATATGTACGGCCATTCTTCGATTTAGGATCACCATTGAGCCCAAAATTTATCTTGCGAAGGGAGACGTGTGTTAAGTGAGTTTTGCCCCATTTTACAACCTTTCTTGCCAAGGTTGCTAAGTCCATCGCTGCGGTTGTTAAGTGAGGAACACAGTTAAGTGAATCAGGATTCCCCATGGAGTTTGCTTTTTCACAAAAAAAGGGATCACGTGGCCCCGGGACATTACAAGCATCATAAGTACATGCCAGTTGCCAAGCATCTGAATTTTGATCACACGACCATGGGGATGCTGCCACAGTCGTAAGTGTGAAAAACTGTCGTAACTTTTTCAGTGCCGTTGTACCTTTGAATGGTCACTAAAGAAATGGTTGTAAATCAAGGACTGCCTGTATTGCCTAAGACTTTTGACAATTGCCAAAAGCTCTGCCTCGCAAGAAGAAGTTTATTTTCACATTTTCAGGGAGGAAGCCAAGAAAATGAATGGCTTTAGTAGCAATAGCAATAGCTCCTAGACTTATATACCGCTTCACAGTGCTTTACAGCCCTCTCTAAGCGGTTTACAGAGTCAGCCTATGGCCCCCAACAATCTGGGTCCTCATTTTACCGACCTTGGAAGGATGGAAGGCTGAGCCAACCTTCAGCCGGTCAGGATCGAACTGCTGGCAGTGGACAGAGTCAGCCTGCAATACTGTATTCTACCCACTGCACCACCATGGCAATAGAATAGAACAGAATAGCAATAGCAATAGCACTTAGACTTATATACTGCTTCATAATGCTTTACAGTCCTCTCTAACTAGGGAACAGCATCAGTGCTAGAAGGGAATGGAAAGGCGAAGGCAAAGGAGAAGGAGAAGAAGAAGGAAAAGAGGAAGGAAGGAAGGAAGGAAGGAAGGAAGGAAGGAAGGAAGGAAGGAAGGAAGGAAGGAGAGAAGGAGAAGAACTGTGGGGTCCTAGGTGCTCTCTGAGCTTGGTGGTTTTCTTGCAAACATTTCATGACCCAACTAGGGAATAGCATCAGTGCTAGAAGGGAGTGGAAAGGATAAGGATAAGGATAAGGATAAGGAGGAGGAGGAGGAGGAGGAGGAGGAGGAGGAGGAGGAGGAGGAGGAGGAGGAGGAGAAGGAAGGAAGGAAGGAAGGAAGGAAGGAAGGAAGGAAGGAAGGAAGGAAGGAAGGAAGGAAGCAGAGAAGGAGAAGAACTGTGGGGTCCTGGGTGCTCTCTGAGCTTGGTGGTTTTCTTGCAAACATTTCATGACCCAACTAGGGAATAGCATCAGTGCTAGAAGGGAGTGGAAAGGATAAGGATAAGGATAAGGAGGAGGAGGAGGAGGAGGAGGAGGAGGAGGAAGGAAGGAAGGAAGGAAGGAAGGAAGGAAGGAAGGAAGGAAGGAAGGAAGGAAGGAAGGAAGGAAGGAGAGAAAGAGAAGAACTGTGGGGTCCTGGGTGCTCTCTGAGCTTGGTGGTTTTCTTGCAAACATTTCATGACCCAACTAGGGAATAGCATCAGTGCTAGAAGGGAGTGGAAAGGAGAAGGAGAAGGAGAAGGAGAAGGAGAAGGAGAAGGAAGGAAGGAAGGAAGGAAGGAAGGAAGGAAGGAAGGAAGGAAGGAAGGAAGGAAGGAAGGAAGGAAGGAAGGAAGGAAGGAAGAAGAACTGTGGGGTCCTGGGTGCTCTCTGAGCTGGGTGGTTTTCTTGCAGATGTTTCATGACCCAACTAGGGAACAGCATCAGTGCTAGAAAGGAGTGGAAAGGAGAAGGAGAAGAGTGTCTTGCCCCCAACAATCTGGGTCCTCATTTTACCGACCTATGAAGGATGGAAGGCTGAGTCAACCTTCAGCTGGTCAGGATCGAACTCCTGGCTGTGGGCAGTGAGTTAGCCCACAATGCTGCATTCTAACCACTGCGCCACCACGACTCCATAGCTCATAGCTAAGTGAATGGTAACTGGGAATCATAACCCATAAGGCAATGGTTTCTTCTTGTCATTTAGGAATCTTCCTTCATTCTGTTCTAGCTTTCATGCCAACTAAAGTGATAAATGGAATTCCCCGGAACTATTCAAGCCACATTATTTATAGGCAACAGTAAAGCATCCTCTCACGTTGCTGGTTTCCTGTCAGCATTAAAAGAAAAGGCTATCTTGCCAGATGCTGGAATTCTCTCCACCCCCGTATAATAATAAGAAAGGAGACAATCCTAGCCGGATGAAATTGTGCACATACACACACAAATAGATCCCTGCAGAAGAAAGTGTAGCAAGGGACACATTGAAGCAGCCAAACCCTAATGTTGAGGCCACAAGAAAAGTCAAGGACCTTAGTTGGATAGTCCAGGCATCTCAACAATTAGGATGATACTAAACAACTATCTGCTCCAATATTTGCTAATTTAGCAAACTGCATAGGGAGGAGAGAAAAAAGGGTCCTTTGTTGTTTTTTTTCAATCTGCCTTATTGCTTTGGATGAAAAAAAACAGCCTATTTTAGACATTTGCAAGGAGAAGAAAACAGGGATGAAATTCTGAGAGGAGGAGGAGGAGGAGAAGCACGGTGCTCTTGTATTTATTCAGGTTCAAGGTGATGAAAGATATGGATGGGTGCAACTGTCCTGACCTTTATCGTATAATTAGTGCTGGATCAGCTTGCAGCCTCTTGAATCAAAAGCACGTATAGTCAAGGCCATGGTTTTCCCAGCTGCAATGTATGGCTGTGAAAGTTGGGCCATAAGAAAGACGGAGCACCAAAGAATTGAGGCCTTTGAACTGTGGTGCTGGAGAAGACTCCTGTGAGTTCCCTGGACTGCAAGGTGATCAAACCGGTCAGTCCTGGAGGAGATCAACCCTGACTGCTCTTTAGAAGGCCAGATCCTGAAGTGGAAACACAAGGACTTTGGCCACCTAATGAGAAGGAAGGACTCACTGGAGAAGAGCCTAATGCTGGGAAAGATGGAGGGCAAGAGAAGAAGAAGGGGACGACAGAGAATGAGGTGGCTGGATGGAGTCACTGAAGCAGGAGGCATGAGCTTAAATGGACTCCAGAAGATGGTAGAGGACAGGAAGGCCTGGAGCAACGTTGTCCATGGGGTCATGATGGGTTGGACATGACTTTGCAACTAACAACAACAAGGTTGGATAGGCAACCAAGATCATCTAGCTCAGGAGTCTTCAAACTTGGCAAATTTAAGACTTGTGTCCCAAAGGTACTTTTTTCAAAAGGCAACTGGACTTTGTTTTTCCCTTGAAGATGTTTCACTTCTCGTCCAAGAAGCTTCTTCAGTGGGACAGCCATGACCTGGATGACTGAGAATCTCCATAGATGTTTAAAACCTGTGGACTTCAGTTCCCAGAATTCCTCAGTGAGCCATGCTGGCTCAGGAATTCTATGAGTTGAAATCCGCAGGTCTTAAAGTCACCACGTTTGGAGAGCCCTTATCTAGCTCATCCCTCTCTGATAGGCAGGAAAATCAGGCAGAAATGCAAGAACATGACTCTATTAAAAGCCCTCCAGGATTAATGGATGCTGAAACAAATCAGGGATACAACATGTGGCTCTCTGAAGGTTCTTCTGATACAGTTCCCACCAGAACATCTCATGACCACAGGGCTATGTCCAAACTTGACCACTGGACTCTTGTCAAGCCCCACATGGCTGGCAAACCATCACTTAAATATGAAGAAAATCACCAAGATATTGACAATCACTTAAATATGAGTCAGCACTGTGCTGCAGCTGCCAAAAAAGCCAACACAGTCAAGATTATGTGAAGTGTTAGTATCACTATAATGCCTTGGTAAGACCACAGTTGGAATACTGCATCCAGTTTTGGTCGCCATGATATTAAATGATGTTGAGACTTCAGAGAAAAGCAACAAAGATGATTAGGGGAGCGGAGGCTAAAACATATGAAGAATGGTTGCAAGAATTCGGTAAATCTAGTCTAACAAAGAGGAGGACTAGGGGTGACATCTCTGGGGTTGCCACAAAGAAGAAGGAGTCAAGCTATTCTCCAAAACACCTGAAGGCAGGACAAGAAGCAACAGATGGAAACTAATCAAGGAGAGAAGCAACCTAGAACTAAGGAGAAACTTCCTAACAGTGAGAACAATTAATCAGTGGAACAACCTGCCTCCAGAAGTCGTAGGTGTCGTAGATTAGGTGAAACCTGGCTCAAAAACAGTAAATGTGAGAGGGACCTTGGAGTCCTAGTGGACAATCACTTAAACGTGAGCCAGAAGTGTGCGGCAGCAACCAAAAAAGCTAATACGGTCCTGGATTATATAAACAGAGGCATAGAATCAAAAATCATGTGAAGTATTAGTACTTCTTTATAAAGCCTTTGTAAGGTCACACCTGGAATACTGCATCCAGTTTTGGTCACCACATTACAAACAAAGACGTTGAGCCTTTGGAAAAAGTGCAAAGAGCAACTAAGATGATTAAAGGCCTGGAGACAAAAACATATGAAGAACTGGGTATGGCTAGTCTGGAGGAAAGGAGGAGTAGGGGGGACATGATAGCACTCTTTGAGGGGCTGCCACAAAGAAGAGGGGGGGTCAACTTATTTTCCAAAGCACCAGAAGGCACAACAAGAAACAACGGATTGAAACTAATCAAGGAGAGAAGCAATCTGGAATTAAGAGGAAACTTCCTAACAGTGAGAATAATTAACCGGTGGAACAGCTTGCCTTCAGAAGTTGTGGATGCTTCACCACTGGAGGTTTTTAAGAAAAGACTGGACAGTCATTTCTGAAATGGTATAGGGCAGTGGTGGTGAACCTATGGCACGCGTGCCAGAGGCGGCACTCAGAGCCCTCTCTGTGGGCACGTGCGCTGTGCCCTGGAGATGGCAACCATCCCTCTTCAAGCAGCCGCCCACTAACTCGCCAAGGTCCCACATGGCCAGATGCATCCCAGCATGGCTGGTTTCCCTCCCTCCCCGTCCCGTTCCCTCCTGGCCTCGCATGCTCTCCTTTTCCCGGGCACGACCCACTGCGTCGCCTCCTCAGCTGTCGGCCGGCCGTCAAGCTCAGAGGTGGCTTCTCTGAACTGCTGGCAGCGGGCTGCAGAGCCCAAGAGTGTGCTGGTCGAGGGGTCAGCAAGCTGTGGCTGCTGACAGACACTGTCGGCCCCCATGCGCTTGCTGGCCTCTGTGTGCGGGGGCCGATGGTGTCAGGCAGCAGCTGCCCTGGCCCCTGCATCACCTTGCCCTTCAACAATGTCACCCCTGCCCTGCCTCACCTCCCGTCACCCCATAGGACCCACTGTCCCACCCACCAGAGACCCCCTGGATCTCCCCCAACCCTGTCCGGCCCCCACAGGAGTCCCTGCCCACGAGGAACATCGAGGTGACCATGCTCACCTTGGCCACACCCACCCATTTTGCATGATCACCAGGAGCCACGCCCACCCAGTGGGCCACACCCACCTGGCACCCGGCGATAAATAAGTGGGTTTTGGGTTGCAGTTTGGGCACTCGGTCTCTAAAAGGTTCGCCGTCACTGGTATAGGGTCTCCTGCTTGAGCAAGGGGTTAGACTACAAGACCTCCGAGGTCCCTTCCAGCTCTGTTCGAATTGATAGCTAGTTCTGAGAAGGTGGCCATTATTAAGCTGTTTATAGGACAGCTAACTTAGTTAATGAGTCAATCCAATCTCTGAGCTGGTTGATTTCAGACAAAATCAGCTACCAAAAAAAAAAAAAAGAAAAGAAACCAAAGCTATATTAAAGCTATGTGGTACCTGAAGGAGACTTCCATGCAGGATGACAGGAAAGGAAAAAAAATGCTCAAAAATACAAAAATATATTGATAATGGCATCAGATTTCCTAATTATAATATAAATAGTGTAATGAGCCATCAAAATATTTGAAATCCCTTCCCAAACCTGGGTACAGGTAGTTCTCGATTTACAACCACAATTGAGCCCAAAATTTCTGTCATTAGATGAAACATTTGTTAAGTGAACTTTGCCCCATTTTACGACCTTTCTTGCCACAGTTTGTTTATTTATTTATTTATTTATTTATTCGACTTGTATGCCGCTCCTCTCCGGAGACTCGGAGCGGCTTACAACATATACAAAACATCAAAGAATCTAAGTCGAATCAAAATATTAAAAATAGACACCCAACAAATGTACAACTTTCAAACAACAACCCACAATCATCCCCAGGCCTGCCGGCAAAGATAAGTTTTAAGGTTCTTTCGGAAGGCCGGGAGAGTCGGAGAAACGCGGACTTCAGGGGGCAGTTGGTTCCAGAGGGCGGGCGCCACAACAGAGAAGGCCCTCCCCCTAGGACCCGCCAGACGACATTGTTTCGCTGACGGGACCCGGAGGAGGCCAACCCTGTGCGCTCTCACCGGTCGTAGGGAAGTATGTGGCAGAAGACGGTCCCAGTTGTTAAGTGAACCACTGCAGTTGTTAAGTTAGTGACATGGTTGTTAAATCAATCCCGTTTCCCCATCGGTTTTGCTTGTCAGAAGGTCACAAAAGGGGATCACGTGACCCTGGGACACCGCAACCGTCATAAATATGAGCCATTTGCCAAATGTCTTGACTTTTGATCACGTGACCCTGGGGATGGTGCAACGGTCACTTTTTTCAATGCTATTGTAATTTTGAATGGTCTCTAAATGAACTGTTGTAAGTTGAGGACTTTCTGTACTCTACAATTACGTAGACTATAGATTCCCAGATTCCCAGCAATCCAGAGAGAAAAAAACTGGATCTTCCAAAGCTGCATCATATTAAAAAAAAAAAAAAAGACATTTAGGGAACAAAGGATTTAACGAATGGGAGATCTGCATTCCAGATAGATTAGCTTCCCATCACACCTCACAATATCTTTATTTTAACTTGATACCATAGTATTTGGCCTTTGACACCTGTCAAGTAATTCTGCAGATTAAGAAGCTCTCGTGGTCCCTTTAATTCTCCTGCAAAGGTGGACATGGATGAAATTATTAATATTAATTTAATGCCAAAGGCCACGTAAATTTCAGTGCACCCTGAAAAAGCTCATACATGCACACTCATGCTATTCCCTTGTGAGCTAAGCACAATGATGCAATGTGCCAAAAAGAAGCAAGTAATAGAAAGCCAACAGAACTAAAATATGAGATAAGAAAAGGAGAGAACTATAATTAAATTAAATCTAGGTAGTTCTAGTCCTGCCTTAGGCATGAAAGCCAGTTGGATGACTTTGGGCCAATCACTAGGAGATGGTGAGTTCTAATCCTGCCTTAGGCATGAAAGCCAGCTGGATGACTTTGGGCCAATCACTAGGAGATGGTGAGTTCTAATCCTGCCTTAGGCATGAAAGCCAGCTGAGTGGGCCAATCACTAGGAGATGGTGAGTTCTAGTCCTGCCTTAGGCATGAAAGCCGGGTGGGTGACTTTGAGCCAATCACCAGAAGATCATGAGTTCTAGTCCTATTTACAATGGCCACCCCTTTGCTTATCTTTTACTACAACCTTATTTGTCATCTCCCATTTGTGTTTGAGATACAACCATGAGGTTAATCATGTACTTGATTTTATCAATCATTTAAATCCTTAGTATGAATACTGAATAGCTAGTTCAACAAAACTGATGTGGCCCTCAACTTAACAAAAATTGGACAGTCCTGAGCTTCAAGATTCTATCAAGCTTTCTAAAGCAATCATTGCTTGCTTGCTTGCTTGTTTGATTGATTGATTTTAAAAATTATTTTGATTTTGATCTGATCCTCACTTTTTTGACTTTCTTAAAATGTTCATGAAGAATCTAAAATAACATCAGCAAAACTAGCGTCTTCTGAAAATGGAGATGGGGGTGGGGAATATATCTCCTTCAATGGCCTTGACTTCTAGAATATAAAATAACAAAGTTGGAAGGGACCTTGTAGGTCATTTAGTCCAACCCCTCAGCCCAACAATGGTTGGAAACTTATCAAGGAGAGAAGCAACCTGGAATTAAGGAGAAACTTCCTAACAGTGAGGACAATCAAGCAGTGGAACTGCTTGCCTTCAGAAATCGTGGGCGCTCCATTGCTGGAGATTTTCAAGAAGAGATTGCACAATCACCTGTCTGAGATGGTATAGGTTCTCTTGCTTGAGCAGGGGGCTGGACTAGAAGACCTCCAAGGTCCCTTCCAGCTCTATTCTATTCTATTTAAGCAGGAGACCCGTACACCATTTCTGACAGATGGCACTCCAGTCTCTTCTTGAAAGTTTCCAGTGATGAACTTCTGAAGCCAATCTGTTCTGTTCTGCTATTGGGAACATTGTAGAAGCTGCAACAAGAAAACTCATGTCTCTCTATTCAATATTTGCATATATATTAATATTTTCATCCCTTCCAGTCATGCAAATATATACTTAACACCAACCAACCATATACTTTATTTTACCGTGGTTTTAGGTTGAACTTGTGTTCGTGTTGTTTCGGACGGTTAACTTCTATATCCCTGCAAGCTACAAGATTTTCTACTGGCACCAAGGGGCAAAGGCAAAACAATTTATATACGCCCAGTCCCTATGGAGGATGAGCGCTGTAACTGGAATGGCAAAGAAATGCTTTCGCTTTGCATTTTAATGCAGACCAATCTAATTTGCACTTTGCCAAGCAATCTGCAGAATGTAATGCAATTACATTTCAATATTTACTTTTTTCTAAATTTTGCAGCTTGAGTTCCTCAGTGGAAACCCCGGTGCAAAAATGCACAGATCAGATGAAAAGAATCACGCTTACCGAAGGAAGTCTATTAAGAAAGATCTTCCTGCGATTGCCTTAAAAATAGAGATTGCTGAATCCAAGTACGTTTAATCTTGCGAAAGGATGACAGGATATGGGAAATGAACGGGAAGGAGAAAAAAAATTGGAGGAATTCTCAATTTATTCTGTATTGTCCTAGGGTGAAAGGCCCAGAAATGGTAAGTCACAAGTCCCAAAAATGCTTTTTTCATGAGGCAACTGGACTTTCTTGTTTTTATTTGAAGACGTTTCACTTCTCATCCCAGAAGCTTCTTCAGCTCTGACTGGAGGGTGGGGAACGGAAGGATTTATACTCCTTGTAGACAGCTGGTCATTTGCATTCTTTTAGAGAGTCATTGATGCCACTTGGAGGTTTATCTGTCTTGTCAGGATCACCTGAGTAGTGCAAATGTGCGTGGAGCCTTCTGGCTGCAGGGTTTTTTCTGCCCTGTTCCGGTAGTCTGCAATTTTTTCTGGAAATCCGTTCATACTCCCGCACCATTAGAAGGGTGTTCATCCCAAAGTGCATAGCTAAACATTGATGGAGATTCTCAGTCATCCAGGTCATGGTTGTCCCAAAGGTGCTTTTTCAGGACGCAACTGGACTTTCTTGTTTTTCTTTGTTTGCTTCTCATCCAAGAAGCTGAAATAGAATAGAATAGAGCTGGAAGGGACCTTGGAGGTCTTCTAGTCCAGCCCTCTGCTCAAGCAGGAGAACCTACATCATCTCTGACAGGGGAATGTCCAGTCTCCTCTTCAAAATCTCCAGTGATGGAGCACCCATGATTTCTGGGGGATAAGCTGTTCCACTGGTTGATTGTCCTCACTGTCAGGAAGTTTCTCCTTAGTTCCAGGTTGCTTCTCTCCTTGATCAGTTTCCAATCATTGTTTGTCGTCCTTCCCTCTGGTGTTTTAGTGAATAATGTGACTCCCCCCCTCTTCTTTGTGGCAGCCCCTCAAATACTGGAATACTGCTATCATGTCACCCCTATTTCTTCTTTTCTTTAGACTAGCCAAACCCAAGTCCCGCAGCCGTTCTTCGTATGTTTTAGTCTCCAGGCCTTTGATCATCTTAGTTGCTCTTCTCTGAACTTTTTTTCAAACTCTCAACATCTTTTTTGTGATATGGTGACCAAAACCAGATGAAGAGGAATGGAAGGATTTATATTCCTTGCACCTTTGCAACAACCATGACCTGGATGACTGAGAATCTCCATAGAGGTTAAGTCACAAGAACTTATTCGTGCAACTGAACATCAAGAAACACTTCCTAATGGTAGAAACAGTTTGACAGTAGATCCAGTGAGGAACACAGTGGCTCGAGGGGCTGGAATGCTAGGCAGGAGGTTAGCAAACCCGTATTCAAGACCTGACAGTTGCCAAGGGGTGGGGTGAGTTCCTGTCCTTCTCTCCAGCTCCTGCCAGGAACTAGGTGTCCCCAGATCAATGGTGACATCACTGGCTAATCCTTTCAATTCAGCAGTGCCTCTGTGCTTCTGATATCAATGCAATAATAAGAATAAGAATAGAGCTGGAATACTGCATCCAGTTTTGGTCACCACGATGTAAAAAAGATGTTGAGACTCTAGAAAGAGTGCAGAGAAGAGCAACAAAGATGATTAGGGGACTGGAGGATAAAACATATGAGGAACGGTTGCTGGAATTGGGTATGTCTAGTTTAACGAAGAGAAGGACGAGGGGGGACAGGATAGCAGTGTTCCAGTATCTCAGGGGTTGCCCCAAAGAAGAGGGAGTCAAGCTATTTTCCAAAGCACCTGAAGGCAGGACAAGGAGCAACAGGTGGAAACTAACCAAAGTGAGAAGCAACCTAGAACTGAGGAGAAACTTCCTGACAGTGAGAACAATTAACCAGTGAAACGACCTGCCTCCAGAAATGGTGAATGCTCCAACACTGGAAGTTTTTAAGAAGAAACTGGACAGCCATTTGTCTGAAATGGTATAGAGTTTCCTTCCTGAGCAGGGGGTTGGACTAGATGACCTCCAAGGTCCCTTCCAACTTTATTATTATTATTATTATTGTTATTATTATTATTATTATTATTATTATTATTATTATTATTAGTAAGAGACCTGGGAGGTCTTCTAGTCCAGCCCCCTGCTGAAGAAGGAGTCCCTACATCATTTCAGACAAGTGGCTGCTCTTTTTAAAAACCTCCGGTGATGAAGCACCCACAACGTCTGAAGGCAAGCTGTTTCACTGGTTAATTGTTCTCACTGTTAGGAAGTTTCTCCTTAATTCCAGGGTTGCTTCTCTCCTTGATTAGTTTCCATCCGTTGTTTCTCGCCTTGCCTTCTGGTGCTTTGGAAAATAAATGATAAATAAATAAAAATGAAAAAAACTAAATAGATCCAGTGATCCAAAGAGATTGTGGCCTCCCCTTCACTTGGTGCTTTTAAGAAGCATCTGAACAGCCATCTGGTGGGATGTTTTAATTTGGATTTTTGTCCCAAACAGCCTGCTTAACTGACTTAACAGCTCGCTATCCAGCTCTGACCTTCTATAATGTACATCAAGAGAAATGGACAGAAAGTTACAGCTGAAGTTTGGACATCGTAACAATGAAAAGGAGATAAAACTAAGTAAAAATCGGGAGCTAGGACACGAACTAGGTGGTAGTAATTGAAGAATGTAGAACAATGAATGGAATATTTCACAGAGTGCCGTTACAAAGTGTTCAAGAATTAACTGTCCCGTAGATTTCATATGAAATACATGCAGAAAGAATATGTGATTGATATTTATTTGTTACTTATATATGTAAGGGTGTAGGTCTAAACATATGTTGTATATAGTATTTACCGCTTCTGGTGCAGGTTGTTCCACTGATTAATTGTTCTCACTGTCAGGAAGTTTCTCCTTAGTTCTAGGTTGCTTCTCTCCTTGATTAGTTTCCATCCGTTGCTTCTTGTCCTGCCTTCAGGCCCTTTGGAGAATAGCTTGACTCCCTCTTCTTTGGGGCAGCCCCTGAGATATTGGAACACTGCTGTCATGTCCCCCCTCGCCCTTCTCTTCATTAGACTAGACATGCCCAATTCCAGCAACCGTTCCTTATATGTTTTAGCCTCCAGTCCTCTAATCATCTTTGTTGCTCTTCTCTGTACTCTTTCTAGAGTCTCAACATCTTTGGTGATCAGAACTGGATGCAGTATTCCAAGTGTGGCCTTACCAAGGCATTGTAAAGTGGTATTAATACTTCATGTGATCTTGATTCTATCCCTCTGTTAATGCAGCCTAGCACTGTGTTGGCTTTTTTGGCAGCTGCAGCACACGGCTGGCTCATATTTAAATGATTGTCTACTAGGACTCCGAGATCCCTCTCACAGTTACTACTATCGAGCAAGGTACCCCCTATACCTGTGCATTTGGTTTTAGTATGTTTAAATGTGTGTTATGTATGTGTACACTTTGAGAGCAAGCAACTAAATTTCATTTTTAATGTGTGCCGTTGTGCCCACAGTAAAAAAAAATGACAATAAAGGTTATCATCATCATTATCATCATCATCATCTTTCCCTGCCAAGTAATTCATGTGCAGTTGTTACTGGGTTTTTTTTTTAACATGACAATTAAAATAAAGGCAAGAACATTACAAGCCTGAAGTGGGTTCTTCAAGGGATAAACCCAGCCCCATTTTATTTTATTTTATTTTATTTTATTTTATTTTATTTTATTTTATTTTATTTTATTTTATTTTATTTTATTTTATTTTATATTTTATTTTATTTTATATTTTATTTTCTTTTCTTTTATTTTATTTTATTTTATTTTATTTTATTTTATTTTATTTTATTTTATTTTATTTTATTTTATTTTATTTTATTTTATTTTATTTTATTTTATTTTATTTTATTTTATTTTATTTTATTTTATTTTATTTTATTTTATTTTATTTTATATTTTATTTTATTTTATATTTTATTTTATTTTATATTTTATTTTATTTTATTTTATTTTATTTTATTTTATTTTATTTTATTTTATTTTATTTTATTTTATTTTATTTTATTTTATTTTATTTTATTTTATTTTATTTTATTTTATTTTATTTTATTTTATTTTTTTATTTTATTTTATTTTATTTTATTTTATTTTATTTTATTTTATTTTATTTTATTTTATTTTATTTTATTTTATTTTATTTTATATTTTATTTTATTTTATTTTATTTTATTTTATTTTATTTTATTTTATTTTATTTTATTTTATATTTTATTTTATTTTATTGCCACATCACTGCAGTTGTTAAGTTAGCAACACAGTTGTAAAGTGTAGCTGGTTTCCCCATTGTCATTGCTTGTCAGAAGGCTAGAAAAAGTGATCCCATGATCCCGGAGCACTGCAACTGTCACGAATATGAACCAGTGGCCAAGCATCCAAATGTTGATCACGTGACCCCAGGGATGCTGCAACAGTCGTAAATGTGAAAAATGGTCACATTTTCTTCCAGTGCCATTATAGCTTTGAATGGTTACTGAGTTGAGGTGTATCGGTATACCTGTCCAGTCCCATTTCAACATTCCCATCTAAAAATCTCATTTTCTTCCTGGCGGAGAAGTTAAGAAATGGTGAGATTTTCCTGAAGATCAGAAAATCATTACTGTTGAGCTGTGCCCTCCATAGCCACTATATTAAATCAAACCTCCGGAGTAATTTACCACAAGTAATGTACTTAT
Source organism: Bothrops alternatus (assembly GCA_034064705.1). Taxonomy (NCBI): domain Eukaryota; kingdom Metazoa; phylum Chordata; class Lepidosauria; order Squamata; family Viperidae; genus Bothrops; species Bothrops alternatus. The sequence continues at coordinate 11,330,408 of JARGCV010000057.1, read as the reverse complement.
GGCCAGCACTGACTGACTTGTTAAGATTATTTGATCTCCAGGATGTTATCAGTGGATCCTTGTGTTGGACTTTAAATTCAGCCATCTCCCTCAAATACATGGTTTAAACTGCTATAGTTGTTGGACCCTTGGTGCTCTCTGGGCTTGGTTATTTTCTTGCAGATTTCATTATCCAACTAGCTAACATTATCAGTGCTAGAAAGGAGTGGGGTTTGCCCTCTGTTTATATGCAAATGGTTTGCCCTGTCGGGATTGGTGGGAGTGTTCTTGGTGAAAAATAGAATAGAATAGAATAGAATAGAATAGAATAGAATAGAATAGAATAGAATAGAATAGAATAGAATAGAATAGAATAGAATATGGAGTGGAGTGGAGTGGAGTGGAGTGGAGTGGAGTGGAATGGAATAGAATAGAATAGAATAGAATAGAATAGAATAGAATAGAATAGAATAGAATAGAATAGAATAGAATAGAATAGAATAGAATAGAATAGAATAGAATAGAATATGGAGTGGAGTGGAGTGGAGTGGAATAGCATAGAATAGAATAGAATAGAATAGAATAGAATAGAATAGAATAGAATAGAATAGAATAGAATAGAATAGAATAGAATAGAATAGAATAGAATAGAATATGGAGTGGAGTGGAATGGAATGGGATGGAATAGAATAGAATAGAATAGAATAGAATAGAATAGAATAGAATAGAATAGAATAGAATAGAATAGAATAGAATAGAATAGAATAGAATAGAATAGAATAGAATATGGAGTGGAGTGGAGTGGAATAGCATAGAATAGAATAGAATAGAATAGAATAGAATAGAATAGAATAGAATAGAATAGAATAGAATAGAATAGAATAGAATAGAATAGAATAGAATAGAATATGGAGTGGAGTGGAATGGAATGGAATAGAATAGAATAGAATAGAATAGAATAGAATAGAATAGAATAGAATAGAATAGAATAGAATAGAATAGAATAGAATAGAATATGGAGTGGAGTGGAGTGGAATAGCATAGAATAGAATAGAATAGAATAGAATAGAATAGAATAGAATAGAATAGAATAGAATAGAATAGAATAGAATAGAATAGAATAGAATAGAATAGAATAGAATAGAGCAGAGCAGAGCAGAGCAGAGCAGAGCAGAACAGAACAGAACAGAACAGGAATAGTTGGAAGGTCCAACCCCCTGCTCAGGCAGGAAGCCCTATACCATTTCAGAAAAATAGTTGTCCAATCTCTTCTTAAGAACTTCCAGTGTTGGAGCATTCACAGCTTCTGGAGGCAGGTTGTTCCACTGATCAATTGTTCTGTCAGGAAATTCCTCCTTAGTTCTAGGTTGCTTCTCGCCTTGATTAGTTTCCATCCGTTGCTTCTTGTCCTGCCTTCAGGTGCTTTGGAGAATAGCTTGACTCCCTCTTCTTTCTGGCAGTCCCTCAAATATTGGAACACTGCTATCATGTCATCCCTAGTCCTTCTTTTCACTAGGCTAGATGTTGTGTCCTGGGCCTGATGAGGAAACTCAGCAGGCCCAGAATTGTTGCAAATGATCCCGGGCATTCTAAAAGCTGCCCGGGACCAGACAGAGTGGTGTCAGCCTTGCGGGCATGCGCAAGGCGCGAAGAAAGAAGAACTCTTATTGGTTCATTCTGTCCGGGTTTCAAGCCCTATAAAAAGGCCTGCGTGCCTTTTGCTTTTTGCTTGGAGTTGGAGTAGGAGAATAAAGCATTGTTAGTTGTCACCATGTGTCTTCATCATTCGCACACGAACTAAGGATTTAACACTGGCGACGAAGGTGGGATCCTTTGCAAGCTGAAACAAAAGATTTAAGGACTTACCCTGGAAGTCCTGAAGAGGGGAAGACGGCGTCTGAATCAGCATCCCAGCCTGTCAGTATAGCATCGCTGGAGGGTGAGCTCGGCTAAAGGACCCTTTCCCCAAACAGCAGCTTGCAGAGGAAGCGAGTGGTGAAGATAGTAAACTTTACGATGTCGAAGATTGGCCGTTTGACTGATTTCGATGTCTCCCACCCAGAGAGATGGAATGCCTACATAGCACGGGTGGAGAACTACTTCAAAGTAAATCGGATTAGAGAAAATGGCCTGAAGGCAGCAACTCTTTTGTGTGCCTGTGGACAAGAAGCTTTTGACATCGCAGAAAATCTGGTGGCCCCTGCACCTCTGGAGTCAGTAACATACGCTGACTTGAAGAAAATGTTGAAGGAACACTTCCAGCCGAAGTTATCCATCATTGCTTGGAGGCACACATTCGAGCAGAGAGACCAGAGGCCGGGTGAATCTGCTGCGGACTTTATTGCGGCCTTAAGGCAAGCAGCCAGACCTTGTGAATTCAAGGATCTGGAAGAGAGGCTGCAAGATTGCTTTGTCTGCAGCTTAAGGAGCAGAGACTTACAACAAAAGATTTTTGCAAAGAAGATGTTTCCTTCCAAGATGCGTTGCGAGAGGTGGCAGCTGAGGAAGCAGCAGGCGGCACTATGAAGGCCTTGCGCCTCGCCAGGAATCCTCCAGACACAGCTACCGTCCAATGCTGTTGTAACTTTGAACAGTCATTAAACAAACGGTTGTAAGTTTAGGACTACTCATACTGCTATAATTGTTCGGGAAGTTTTTTCTAGCATTCGCCAGAGTTTGTCCTCCATAGGTCTGGAATGATAGAAAGACGAGTCTTGCTTTTCTATTCTTCAGAGAATTTGAACAATGCTATCATATCCCCCGTAACATTCTAATCAGGCAAACAGTAATGAAAAGCGCCTTCTATAGAAGCCTATGTATTAACCTGTTAATTTTCACTGGCTGCCATGGAAGCTTTCCCTTCCCATAGCAAATATGGTTGCCTTCCCAGGTTTAATAAAGTTAATCTTGGCTTACAGAGTTGCTGGAGTCTTCTAAAATCATTTTCTTTGATTTATAAGCTTAAGCTTTTCACTACAGGTCCTTTTCATTAAGGAGAGCTAGTATATCGGGCGGATTCCTTCTTCTGACTTATTAAGCTTAATACTTACTGTTATTGCCTGTCACTATGTTTGGAAAACTTACATAAAGGTAGAAACCCCCCCCCCAGAAAAACTCCAAAAATCACCATGTAAAAAGAAGGACAATCAGCTGACTTGAGCCTTAGGCAGCTCAGGAACCTGTGTCTCTATTGATCAGGGGGTGATTCATGGACATAACCGGTTAATGTCATTTAATCACAGACTACCAGGCTTCAGATACTTAATTTGGGGCACTCCTGGTAAAGACCATAAATCTTAGTCCGTATGAGCTGGGAATTTTGGTAACTGTAGTTCCCAAAGGAACCGACTGTCAAATGATGAAGGGCTGACCTATGTTTAGATGGCACAGATGTGTGGTGTGCACACAGATGGAAGCAACACAAATGTACACATGCATGCGAGACAGGCCTCCATTCCCTTTAGGAATGAGCAACGTTATGCAGATGGCAGAAAAAGTACAGGAATGCTAAATCAAAAACATGATAAGCCTGTAATAACAGAAAAAAAGCCTAACTAAAAACAAATGCAGACCCCATGCATTTATTAGGTTGTCCTCAACTTAAAAGCATTCATTTAATGACTGTTCAAAGATACAACAGCACTGAAAAAAAAATTACTTAGGACTGTTTTTCACACTTACAACCGTTGCAGGATCCCCGTGGTCACATGATCAAAATCCAGTTGCTTGGCAACTGGCAGGTATTTATGACAGTTGCAATGTCCCAGGGTCGCCTGATCACCTTTTGACACCTTCTGACCTTCTCCCTTTTACAACCCTGTAATCCCTTAATTCAGGGTAGAGTTAGGACAATTGGATGGGGCTGAGAATTTGTAGGCCGGATGCCCTTCCTGTCACCTACATGAAGCTCACAGCAGATATTTTTAATTTGCATCGTAGGAAAGAAATACCTGCTGCTCTACCTAGGACTGAACTCTCAGCCTTCCATGTAGGAGTGTCTTCACCACTAGTTCACCATGCCGCTCCCTCAAAGTACAGAAACCATCACTGAGCCACGGTGGCGTAGTGGTTAGACTGCAGTATTGCAGGCTAACTCTGCCCACAGCCAGGAGTTCGACCCTGACTGGCTCAAGGTTGACTCAGCCTTCCATCATTTCAAGGTCAATAAAATGAGGGTGCAATAGGCTGTCTCTGCAAACCGCTTAGAGTTAGACCGTGCTGTAAAGCACTATGAAGCGGTATATAAGTCTAAGCGCTATTGCTATTGTTATCTAACGAAAATCCAAACCTTGAGATATTTAAAAAAGTTTTTGTAATTCAGGAAAAAAAATGTAAAATGCTCCATTCCTTCTCCTCTTCTTCCCCTGTACCCTAGATCCTCTTCCAGCTATGCAGGGAGTTTGAAAGCTGAGCTTCTAATCGCCTGTCTCTGTATATAAATTCTTTGGGGATTCCATGTAGGTAATTTAAGAGAGACCGGAATTTTGCTTAAAGGGGCCGATGCGTCGTTTATTCCTCCAGATCCAGTGACTGGCTTGTAAACTGCAGAACGTGTGAGTTCATTAGGATTCAAGCAGTCAGTTAGTTATGGCCAGAACCAACTTGCTCTCCCTTTATGCATTCTGTATGAAATATTAACTAATGAGGCTGTTCTCAGATCTATATTTAGGCTAAAGAGCAAATGTTTTCATAACTGTAGCACTGCAGGCAAGCTGCAGCCAGCCATAGGAGCGGTTTCAGTTCACCCACTGGTTTTGAGGGGGGGGGGAATCTCTCCTTCTCAGGAAGACCTGACTTGGCACATTTCAAGTCAAACACTATTGATTCTAAATTTTGATATTGTCTACCTTCATAGTTGTTTCTGTATCTTGCTTCTTTCTGGGCACTAGAATGAACCATGCTCTGTTAGGAGGAAATTATATTTTGGACTCTGCATTGTGGCTGAGCATCTCCCTGCAAGATCATAAAACACCTTACTTAGCAGTACAGCTGAAGCCAGTTACTCCCTGCCACTCGAGTGTGATAAGGGTTGGGTTATTTATTTATTTAAGTGTAGAGTCCACCCAGTGTCAGATTATCCTGGGAATTTACAGTTAAAATGGAAAGAGTGGGAGGGGGGGGAGAAACCAAGCAAGCAATATAAGATGGTTTTCTGCTGGGTTATCTATTTATTTCCTTACTTGCTTTGGGGGAATATAAAACATAGAATAATAGAGTTAGAAGGGACTTTGGAGGTCTTCTAGTCCAACCCCCTGCTCAAGCAGGAGACCCTATACTATTGTGGACAAATGGCTGTTCAGTTTCTTCTTCAAAATGTCTAGTGATGGAGCGCTCACAACTTTGGGACGCAAGCTCTTCCACTAATTAATTGTTCTGACTGACAGGAAATTTCTAATTATTTCTAAGTTGTATCTCTAATGATCTTTCACCCATTACTTCTTGTCCTACCCTCTGGTGCTTTGGAAAATGAGGAGAGAGGAGGGGGGAGGGGGAATAGGATTGGATATAAAGGAAAAAGAGAGGGGGAAGGGAAGGGAAGAGAATTAGTAATTAAGAATCCTTCCCAGGGCTGCATATCCTGCATATTGAAACCTAGCAATTTTCTATATAACTCACATAGAATTATATAATTTCTGTATAAAACAAATCCAAAATAAGCTTGAACAAGTTGTATAGAAGTCTATTCCAAGAGATATGAGCCAACACTGCATAGAGACTTTTTATGATGATGATGAGGAGGAGGAGGAGGAGGAGAAGGAGGAGGAGGAGAAGGAGAAGGAGGAGAAGGAGAAGGAGAAGGAGAAGAAGGAGAAGGAGGAGAAGGAGAAGGAGAAGGAGGAGGAGGAGGAGGAGGAGGAGGAGGAGGAGGAGAAGGAGAAGGAGAAGGAGAAGGAGAAGGAGAAGGAGAAGGAGAAGAAGAAGAAGAAGAAGAAGAAGAAGAAGAAGAAGAAGAAGAAGAAGAAGAAGAAGAAGAAGAAGAAGAAGAAGAAGAAGAAGAAGAAGAAGAAGAAGAAGAAGAAGAAGAAGAAGAAGAAGTTAGAAGGGACCTTGGAGGTCATCTAGTCCAACCCCCTGCTCAGGCAGGAAACCCTATACCATTTCGGACAAATGGCTGTCCAGTCTCTTCTAAAAAAACTTCCAGTGCTGGAGCATTCACAACTTCTGGAAGCAGGTTGTTCCACTGATTAATTATTCTGACTGTCCGAAAATTTCTCCTTAGTTCTAGGTTGCTAAATAGAAAACTAAATAGAAAAGTCACTTCCTTATATATACGATTAATGTATATCTCAGATTGCAAAGCAATTGACACTCCCATTCTTTTTACAAACACTTTGCTCATAACTGATCCATGGGCGAGCATGCAGAGATTCAGAGAGAAAAGCAAGATAAAAAATAAAAAATAAATTGTCATTCTCATACACTTACACATGCGCACACTTTGCTTAAAGGTTCCCAGGATCCACTGACAGCCTTAAACACAACAATCAAACATGATGAGAAATAAATATTTGGAATAACAGATACATATGGAACAGCAAAGCTTAGAGATGCATCTAAAGTAAAACAGGTTTCTGAAAGTAGAACAGAACAAAGCAGAGCAGAGCAGAGCAGAGCAGAACAGAACAGAACAGAACAGAAAAGAACAAAACAGAACAGAACAGAATACTAGAATTGGAAGGACCTTGGAAGTCTTCCAGTCAACCCCCTGCTTTAGGCAGGAAACCCCCTACCATTTCAGACAAATGGTTGTCCAATCTCTTCTTTAAAACTTCCAGTGATGGAGCACCCATAATTTTTGGAAGCATCAATTAGTTGTTCTGTCAGGAAATTTCTCCTTAGTTTTAGGTTGCTTCTCTCCTTGATTGGTTTCCATCCGTTGCTTCTTGTCCTGCCTTCAGGTGCTTTGTAGAATAGCTTGACTCCCTCTTCTTTGTGGCAGCCCCTGAGATATTGGAACATACAAAAAAGAGAAATTGCTAAAAAGAAGAAGAAGAAAAGGAACACAGCAAGGAAATCTAGGTAACATAGTGACAGCAGGGAAAGTTGCATTTATTTTTTTTTTAAAAAGTTTCTTTAGGAAATGAGTGTCTTGGTTTTTGGTACCTCCAAGTCAGGGTTGACTCCTAAAGAAGGCCTAGATGTGCTCCTGCAATTTTCTTGTCAAGATAATAATAATAATAATAATAATAATAATAATAATAATAATAATAATAATAATAATAATAGTAATAATAATAATAATAATAATAAATAAAGATCGATGGCACAATGGAAGACACAGTTGCAGATCAATAGTGAGAGACTGGGAGAGGTTAATATCAAGAGAGGAATATTTCAAGGAGATTCATTATCACCATTACTATTTGTTATTGCACTGTTTCCTCTGTCGACAATACTGAATAACTCAGGACACGGCTATCAAACATCAAAAACATCTGCCAGACTATCCCACCTCCTTTACATGGATGATCTGAAGCTGTATGGAAAAACATCATCTGAAATAGAATCGCTGCTCAACACTGTCCGTATATATAGCCAAGATATTGCAATGGAGTTTGGCTTGGACAAATGTGCCACACTTACTATCAAACAAGGAAAAATAGTGAAAACTGAAGGAATCAAGATGCCCCACGAAAATAAAATTAAGAGTCTGGATGAGGAAGATTACTACAAATACTTGGGTATCCTTCAAGCTGACAACATCAAGCACACTGAAGTCAAGAAAAAGATTAGAGGTGAATACATCAAGAGAGTGAAGAAGATAAAGTCCAAACTCAATGGAGGAAATACCATAAAGGCAATCAACACCTGGGCAATTCCAGTCATTAGGTACACAGCTGGAATAGTGGACTGGACTCAAGCAGAACTAAAAGCAATGGATAGGAAGACCAGAAAAATAATGACAATGAATCATGCCCTTCATCCACGCAGTGACATTGACAGACTTTATCTACCATGGCAAATAGGTGGGCGTGGAATGCTGCAAGTACCGGTACATCAGATGGTTGAAGAAGAAAAAATGGCTTTGGAAGAATATCTGAAGAACAATAATGAAGATGCACTGAAATTAGTATATCAGGAAGGCTTACTGACTACTGGAGAGACCAAACTGGCCTACAAGAAAGACCAAATGAACAGAATAGAGGCATGGGAAGACAAAGCACTACATGGCCAATACATTAAAAAAATAGCTGAGAAAGCAGGTAATAACAAGACCTGGCAATGGCTAAGAGCAGGAAAATTGAAGAAAGAGACCGAGGGACTAACTCTGGCTGCACAAGACCAAGCCTTAAGGACAAATGCATATAAAGTCAAAATTGAGAAGACAGCAACAGACAGTAAGTGCCGCCTATGCAAAGAAGCTGAAGAAACAGTGGACCACCTGGTAAGCTGCTACAAGAAGATTGCACAGACTGACTACAAGCAGCGGCATGACAAAGTAGCAACAATGGTGCATTGGAAGATCTGCAAGAAATATCATTTGCCTGTAAGCAAAAACTGGTGGGATCATAAAATAGAGAAAGTCATAGAAATTGATAAAATTAAACTGCTCTGGGACTTCAGAATTCAAACAGACAAGCACCTGCAACATAACACCCCGGACTTAACAATTGTCGATAAGAAAGACAAAAGTCTGGATAGTGGACGTGACAGTGCCTGGAGACAGCAAAATAGACGAGAAAGAACTGGAGAAGATAACAAAGTACAAAGACCTACAAATAGAAATAGAAAGACTGTGGCAAAGGCAAGCAAGGGTAGTACCAATAGTAATAGGCGCCTTGGGTGCAATCCCAAAACAACTGGAGCACCACTTGAACACCATTGGCATTGACAAATTCACCATTAGTCAATTGCAAAAGGCGGCCTTACTAGGAACTGCTTCCATCCTGCGACGATATCTGTAATACCATCAAACATCCACATCTGCCTATCCCAGGTCCTGGGTAAGGACTCGATAGGTAGACAAAATGCCAAATCCAGTCTGAACATCTGGCTGACTGTGCGATGATCCATAATAATAATAATAATAATAATAATAATAATAATAATAATAATAATAATAATAATAATAATAATAATAATAGAGTTGGAAGGGACCTTAGAGGTCTTCTAGTCCAACCCCCTGCTCAGGCAGGAAACCCTATAACATTTCAGACAAATAGTTGTCCAATCTCTTCTTTAAAACGTCTAGTGTTGGAAGATTTTAGATTTTAGAAATGGTTTGCCTTTGTCTCCTTCCTGGGGCTGAGAGAGAGTGGGACTGGGCCAAGATCATGCTGTTGGCTTTGTGCCTAAGGCAGGACTAGAACTCACCATCTCCTAGTCATTGGTCTAAGGCAGGGGTAAGCAACCTTGTCTCTTTTATGACTCATGGACTTCAACTCCCAGAATTCCTGAGCCAGCATGGCTCAGCTTGGAAACCTCTCCCTATCCCCTCAGCATGGCTGGCTCAGGAATTCTGGGAGTTGAAGTCCACGAGTCATAAAAGAGCCAAGGTTGCCTACCCCTGGTCTAAGGTCACCCAGCAAGCTTCTCTGCCTAAGGCAGGACTAGAACACACCATCTCCTGGTGATTAACCCAAAGTCACCCAATCAGCTTTCATACCTAAGGCAGGACTAGAACTCACCATCTCCTGGTGATTGGCCCAAAGTCATCCAGCCAGCTTTCAAGTCTAAGGCAGGATTAGAACTCATCATCTCCTGGTGATTGGCCCAAAGTCATCCAGCCTGCTTTCATGCCTTAAGCCAGGACTTCTGGTTTCTAGCCTTGAGCTTTTAACAACTACACCAAATTAGCTGTTAGATTTGAGCACCAGAGGACCACTTCATCGGAAAAGCCACCATACAGAAAGGTAAAGAAAGTGAACAACAAAATCAGACTCAGTCTTTTCTTTCTTTCTTTCTTTCTTTCTTTCTTTCTTTCTTTCTTTCTTTCTTTCTGTCTTTCTTTCTTTCTTTCTTTCTTTCCTTCTTCTTTGCTTTGCAGATCTTTTAAAGGGGAAAAATCAATTGGAGGGGAAAAAAACTGACAGGGCAGAATACTTCTCTTACTTAGAGAAGACGGTAAACCAGGGCAGATTTATCCTGACCCACGCTTCTGACAGGCTTCCAGGACTTCATCTCCATTCAATCTTTTCCAGATACGCAGATAAGTGTCTGCTGTTTTGGCTTTTCTGCTTTGACAGGAGCTCATTTCATTCCCCCCCCCTTCCAATATGCTTCTCATAAAGTTTAAACATCAAGAGGACTAGGGAACAATAAAGTTTCATTGCAGTGTAATGAGGTAGACAGGGGCCATCCTTCAAAGCTCTGAAAAGGAGAGGGGGGGAAAAAATCCTCATAGCTGAGTTTGCAAAAACAGACTCCTTATCACTAATTCCCCTTTTCTGGAATTTGTACACCTCTTCCTTTCCTGCAGTTCACTTCAGGTGATTTGGGGTACTCTAAAGCAAATCCACTGTTTCCTGTTAGACGAGATATACAGAAAAAGACCGCAGCAGTTTTTTTTTTAACCCAACTGCTCACAATGTGAGCTTGACAATATTTGTCAAATATCACCATATTTAAAGGGCTGCCACAAAGAAGAGGGGAGGTCAACCTATTTTCCAAAGCACCCAAAGGCAAGACAAGAAACAATGGATGGAAACTAATCAAGGAGAGAAGCAACCTAGAACTGAGGGGAAAAATTTCCTAACGGTGAGAACAATTAATCAGTGGAACAACCTGCCTCCAGAAGTGGTGGGTGCTCCATCACTGGAGGCTTTTAAGAAGAGACTAGACAGCCACTTCTCTGAAATGATATAGAGTTTCCTGGTTGAGCAGGAGGTTGGGCTAGACCACCTCCAAAGTCCATTCCAACTCTGTTATTCTGTTCTGTTATTCTGTAATTCCAGTGTTTCTATTCCAGTTTTTCTCAACTGAGTAATTTTAAGGCGTCTGAACTTTTACTTCCAGAATTCCCCAGCCAGCTATGATATGAATTCTGGGAGTTGAAGTCCATGAGTCATAAAAGAGCCAAGGTTGCCTACCCCTGATCCAGAGTCATGGTTGTCCCAAAGGTGCTTTTCAAAGACAACCTTGGTTTTTTTTCCTTGAAAATGTTTTGCTTCTCATTAAAGAAGCAACTGAAGAAGTCCAGTTGCCTTTTGAAAAACACATTTGGGAGTTCCAGCATGGCTCTTTTGTGGAATCTAGCTGGGTGCCCTGTAGCCCAGAACCCCATGAAACTATTTCTTCTACTTGCAGAATGCTATTGGGGAAAGCAAGCCCCTCTATATAAGGAGGGAGGCAAAATGAAGCCAGAGAATTTTTTTTAATCCATATATTGTGAAACCGAATGAAAGATATCATGAACAGAATCTCAGCAAAGGTCAACCATTAGCAGGAATTGACAGGTTCAGATTTGGTGGCTACTGGGATGGGAGACCACCAGGAAATATTGCAAGCGAGGCTGGGAATCTTGGAGAACGCAACGGCAATGCTGCCAAGAAATCTGCAAGGGCAAGCATTGCTCAAAAGAGTTGAGTTTAGTTCTTTAAAAAAAACTAAGCATGCTTGCACCTGGCTAGGAGTGATCAACAGGAAATTTGAGGAGTGTATGCTATAACTTTCGCCAAACCTGTCAATGGCAAATCATTGGCTCAACTTTGAATAAGCACATGGACACATCCATGTATTTTTATGGGCAATAATTAAGAGATGTTTGCCATTACTTTCTTCTGGAATTTTGTTGCTCACCTCTCTGTCCAGACTATAGCTCTCAGATTTCCTAGTGGTCTCTTATCCAAGTATTAAACAGATCTGATTTTGCTCTCCTCCTCCTCTTCCTCTTCCTCCTCCTCCTCCTCCTCCTCTTCTTCTTCTTCTTCTTCTTCTTCTTCTTCTTCTTCTTCTTCTTCTTCTTCTCCTCCTCCTCCTCCTTCTCCTTGTCCTTGTCCTTGTCCTTCTCCTTCTCCTTCTTCTCCCTCTCCTTCTCCTTCTCCTTCTTCTTCTTCTTCTTCTCCTTTTCCTTCTCCTCCTTCTCCTTCTCCTTCTCCTTCTCCTTCTCCTTCTCCTTCTTTTTCTTCTGCCATTATGTGAAACTGAATTTAAGTGAAAGTCCTTTCCAATGTAGCACAGTGTCCAATAACTTCATCTACTTAGTATTTTTCAAACTCAGCAACTTTAAGATGTCTGGACTTCAACTCCCAGAATTCACCAGACTGGCTGAGAAGTTGAAAAATGTTGATCTATTTCTACATGGACTATCATTTCTTAGAATTTCTCTCTCTCTCCCCCATAACAATTAGCTCTACTCTATTTAGGGTTTTTTTTCAGGATCACCCCAGGTCAGCTTGGTGCTGACACCTGCTGAGCCAATGCAAAACAGCAGTGGGAATTCACAAAAATCTGATTTCCTAACAGGGGATTCTCAACCTTGGCAACTTTAAGACTTGTGGACTTCAATTCCCAGAATTCCTCAGCCAGCAAAGCTGGCTGAGGAATTCTGGAGTTGAAGTCCACAAGTCTTAAAGTTGCCAAGGTTGAGAACCCCTGTGACCTAAAACAATCTTTGCAAAAAAAATTGAAAGGGTGTTCCTTTCCACAAATCTCATCTCTTTGTTTTTTTTTTTTTTTAAAAAGAAAGGCAACGGGCCTTGAAGATTTTCTACCAGGAAAAAAAGAACAATGGCAAACACGGAATTATTTGTCAAATGCTCTGAAACATAGGAAATGCTGGAAAGCAAAAAAAAAAAAAAATGCATGGCTTTGCTTAAAAGAGGAGAGTTTCTTTTTTTTTTTATATATAAAAATTCTTTTATTAAAACAATTAACATTGAACATAAAAACATATTGTGCAGCAATCATCATGACACCTGGTATACAATACTAAGTATTAGTCTTTGATAACGTCTGGGTTAGTAAGCCTTTTTCCCCCAACTATACTCCTGTTACATTTTATTTTGATTGGTGATTCCCCTATCCGTTTCAATATTAATGTGATCAACATTAAGCATAAGATCCTATTGCTAAGCAATCATCCTAGAACATAACATACAACATTAGGTATTAATCTTTGTAAACATCTGTTTTAGTAAACATTCTTCCCTCCTCCCTTACATCTTCAAGTATACTCCGAATACATTTTGTTTGATTGGTGTTTCTCCTATATATGGTCTATCTACTGTATCTAGTTTATCGCATATTGTGCGTTTGCGCTTCTTGTGATGAGACCTCAGGAGAAATTTTATAAGCCCCTCCCTACCAAGTCACTGACCAAGGTTGTTTTTTTTAAATGTGGGAATATAATTCTTTTGACCGTCTTAAGAATATTTTTCTATAGCTTTTCAGCCAAAATCATAATACAATTTAGTTGACAGTTAGAAAAAACAGCCCTTATTTCAGGAACTAACCATACACACTAAAGAAAGCAACGAAGAAGAGGGAGGAGGAAATAGCAAAACCTCATCCCCTTCCAAGTTTTGAAATTAATTTAAGAAAAAGATAGCAAGGCTACGCTGCTTCAGAGAAGAGGCAACCGTTTTAACGTTTGTGGGGAACTCTGGTGAAAGATATACAGGAAGTCCTCAGTTTACAAACATTCATTTAGAGACCATTTGAAGTTAAAATAGCATTGGAAATAATGATCTATAACTGGTCCTCGTCCTTGCGACCGTATCACAGCATCCCAACAGGATCAGAATCTGGGTACTTGACAACTAGCATGCGTTGATGACAATTACAGCTTTTTTAAGAGTCTCAGGATCATTATTTGCAATCTTCCTAGTCAGCTTCTGATAAACAAAATCAATGGGGATAGCCAGATTTGCTTAATGATTGCATGATTCACTTAAGAACTGCCATGATTCACTTAACAACTGTGGCAGAAAAGGTCATAAAAATAGAATAGAATAGAATAGAATAGAATAGAATAGAATAGAATAGAATAGAATAGAATAGAATAGAATAGAATAGAATAGAATAGAATAGAATAGAATTATTATTATTATTATTTATTTATTTATTTAACTTCTATGCCACCCTATTCTGGAGAACTCAGGGCGGCTCACAACATGATAGAAATTACCAATAAAATACATGAATATAAAAACCCCTAAGTTAAAAAAGAAAAACCAATCATTCCACAAACATACACACAAACATACACTGGCTAGGGGCAAGGTGTTAGCTGCCCCAGGCCTGCCGGCAAAAGTATGTTTTAAGCAATTTACGAAAGGCGGAGAGGGTGGGGGCGACACGGATCTCCGGAGGGAGTTGATTCCAGAGGGCCGGGGCCACAACAGAGAAGGCTCTTCCCCTAGGCCCCGCCAGGCGACACTGTCTGGCTGACGGGACCTGGAGAAGGCCGACTCTGGGGGCCCTAACCGGCCGCTGGGATTCATGAGGCAGCAGACGGTCCCGTAAATAACCTGGTCCGATGCCATGTAGGGCTTTATAAATCATAACCAACACTTTGAATTGGGTTCGGAGACCAATTGGCAGCCAATGCAGGTCGTGGAGTGATGCCGAAATGTGGGCATTTCTAGGCAAGCCCAACACTGCTCGCGCGGCTGCATTCTGCATTATCTGAAGTCTCCGAACATTTTTCAAAGGTAGCCCCATGTAGAGAGCATTGCAGTAGTCGAGCCTCGAGGTGATAAGGGCATGAGTGACTGTGAGAAAAGACTCCCGGTCCAAATAGAATAGAATAGAATAGAATAGAATAGAATAGAATAGAATAGAATAGAATAGAATAGAATAGAATAGAATAGAATAGAATCTGGAAGGGACCTTGGAGGTCTTCTAGTCCAGCCCCCTGCTCAAGCAGGAGAACCCATACCATCTCAAACAAGTGACTGTCTAGCCTCTTCTTAAAAATCTCCAGTGATGGAGCGTCCATGATTTCTGGAGACAAGCTGTTCCACTGTTTAATTGTCCTCACTGTCAGGAAGTTTCTCCTTAATTCCAGGTTGCTTCTCTCCTTGATCAGTTTCCAACCATTGTTTCTCGTTCTTCCCTATGGTGAATAACATGACCCCCTCTTCTTTGTGGCAGCCCCTCAGATACTGGAATACTGCTATCATGTCTCCCCTATTTCTTCTTTTCTTTAGACTAGCCAAACCCAAGTCCTACAACCGTGTTTCTTTGCAGTCATAATAGAGCTGCTTATCAGCAACTCTGTCTGTTTGATATTACTGTGACAAACTGGGTTATCTTTTTTCAGGGTGGAAGGGATTCATATTGGTCTGTTCAGCAACTAAAGCTAGGTGGCATCCTTTCAGGCTTTCAAAGCCAGCCCATTTTACAAGGGCATATTTTTTTCCTTTATTTTATTTTTTTCAGATCAGCAATTTACGTCATCCTTTTAATACTGGATAAACTTTTAGACTGGTATTATGCATAAAGCTAAGAATTGGTCTCTGGTTTTCATAAAGGTTTGTTCCTTTAACAATCAGTTTTTCAATTCCTTCTCGGTCAGCTGTGCCATTAAAACAATACTCAGGAGTGCTTTAAAGTTAATTTAGATCACTCTGAAGTGGCAAAAGACATTAGTTCTTAGAAGTCTCACTTCTTCCTGCCAACTCCCTGATTTCTGACTGCCAGTGAGAGGAGTGAAATCTCTAAGGCAGGGGTAGGCAACCTCGGCTCTTTTATGACTCATGAGCTTCAACTCCCAGAATTCCTGAGTCAGCTATGCTGGGAGTTGAAGTCCATGAGTCATAAAAGAGCCGAGGTTGCCTACCCCTGCTCTAAGAGGTTCACTGAGGCAGTATTAAGCCTGCTATGTGTGTGTGGATTGCAAAACTCTCAGCGACCACCAGAGGGAAGCACAGATATAAAACTTCCCTTTCTAGCCCTCTAGTGGTCAGATGGATGTTTGCAACCCCAATAAGATTACCCTTTGCAAAGCACACCAAGACGAACCACTGTAGAATTCTTTGCTCAACAAAAGACAGCCACCTCTTTCACTACTGTAAGTGTGAGAACACCAGAACCCACAGGCAGACATTTCACTAGATTGTCCAACTTGTTTGGAACATTTATTGAAAGCAATCTCTTTTCTATATTTGATCGCATTCCACACCTTTCCAGGATAAATAGATAGATAGGTAGGTAGGTAGGTAGGTAGGTAGACAGACAGACAGACAGACAGACAGACAGACAGATAGACAGATAGACAGATAGACAGATAGACAGATAGACAGATATAGATAAGCTTTATTGTCATTTTTTTACTGTGGGTACAATGGCACACATTAAAAATGAAATTTAGTTCCTTGCTCTCAAAGTGTACACATACATAACACACATTTAAACATACTATATACAACATATGTATAGAACTACACCCTTACATACACCCAGGGCTTTTTTTCTCATAGAACGCCCAGAACAGAGTTCCGGCACCCTTTTTGGATGGAACCTTGTAGGGTAGGCAAGGCGGGTTGTATGATGTGTGTGAGTTCCGGCACCTTTTTTTTTTTTTTTTTTACAAAAAAAGCACTGCATATAAGTAACAAATAAATATTAATCACTGTCCATCTTGAATACATAATGGAAGGAGGAAGCTTTAGAGTTCACAAGGTTAATACTGTATGGAACAAAACTGTGACTGAATTTGGATCTTTTGCTTCAGATACCACGGAGCCCCCTCCTCCCAAAAGGTAACAAGGAAAACAGGTCATGAAGAGGATGTGTAGTGTCCCGGACAATCTTGCGGATCCTGCTCAAGCAACACTTACATGCTATGTTCTGGATGGAAGGCAGCCAATAATCTTTCCGGCCATCCTCACCACTCTCTGCACCTTCCTGTCTGAAGCAGTGATGCTTCTTAACCAGACTGTGATGCTGTATGACAGGAGGCTCTCGATCGTCCCTCTGTAGAAAGTGGTCAGGACAGGGGAAGGAAGATGTGCTTTTCTCATGCGACGCAGAAAATGCAGGTGCTGCTGTTGTGCCCGCTTCACCAGTGTCTCGCTGTTGAGCGACCAAACCAGCCTACTTGTTAACTGCACACCCAGAAATTTGAGGTTGGTAACCATCTCCTGGGTACCTTTCAGCCCATTACAATATCTCAGCC
Source organism: Bothrops alternatus (assembly GCA_034064705.1). Classification (NCBI taxonomy): domain Eukaryota; kingdom Metazoa; phylum Chordata; class Lepidosauria; order Squamata; family Viperidae; genus Bothrops; species Bothrops alternatus. The sequence goes on along the minus strand of JARGCV010000057.1, from coordinate 11,313,367 downwards.
TGATCTACCTTACAAGGTTGTTTTAATGAGATAAAATTGGAGGAGGGAGTTCTCCTGATGATTGACCCAAAGTCATCCAGATGACTTTCATATTTAAGGCGGGACTAGAACTCACCATCTCCTGGTGATTGGCCCAAGGTCACCCAGCTGGTTTTCACACCTAAGGTGGAATTGGAACTCATTGTCTCCTGGTGATTGGCCCAAAGTCACCCAGCCAGCTTTCATGAAGATGGCTTTGGGCCAATCACCAGAAGACAGTGAGTTCCAGTCCTACCTGAGGCATGAAAGCCAGCTGGGTGACTTTGGGCCAACTTTCATGTCTAAAGCAGGACTAGAACTCCCAATCTCCTGGTGACTGGTCCAAAGTCACCCAGCCAGCTTTCATACCTAAGGCAGAATTAAAACTCACCATCTCCTGCTTTCTAGCGTACGATAATACCTTCATTACTAGACAAAACTGCAACAAACATGTGAAGGGGGTAGGGTTTTGATCCTGCAGCTCCAGATACTATCTTGATTTCCCCCCCCCCTTGGAAGAAACCCTACATTTATCTGACTTTTTTTTTACTGTTTACCATGAAACAAATGCCCATTTTCATTCTTCATCTTTGTCATATGTTGACTTGGATAGTCAATGCTAACTGGAAATAACTATGTGTAAATGCTGGTATAAAATCTCTTTTCTAGCCATACCATTTTGCTTGCTCTCTCATCATGAGAAGGAGACTGAGATGAATTCCTAGGGGGCTTTCTAAATAACATAGAGGTGTGAACCATTTCACCCTTAAACATTCCTGCTATCTGAATTGTCCATCAATGTTAGTGTAAATATTTACACTCCAGTCAGAGTCAATTAAATAGCACACCTGTCAGCCCCTTATTATTGCTCTCCAAAGCATTGTAGTGCTTATACGTTCAAGATTTATCCTGTTCGGATTCCCTTGCTAGGGATGGGTGAGAATGTCCGTGGTTCTTCTTTAAAATGCGACGGGAGCAAAATGGGGAAATCTTTTCAGGAATCAAATGGGATCTGAGAGATTCTCCCTTGTGTAAGTTCTTTCGCCTCAGTGGTGGCAAATTTGTGCACGCCATTGTCACAGAAGCCAATTCAGCTGAAGAATAGAAGGAAATAATGGATTCTCTGAAGCAAGAAGCAGCAAGAAGCAATGGGTGGAAGTTCCTCAGAGGGAGATCCAATCTGGGCCTAAGGAGGAATTTTCTGACAGGGAGAACAATTAATCAATGGAACAACTTGAATCCCAGAGTTGTGGTGCTCCACAAAACAGGGCAAAGCTCACTTAACAAATGTCTTGTTAGACATAGATATTTTGGGCACAATTGTGGTTGTAAGTCAAGGACTATCTGTATTGTGAGCTCAATTCTGATTCTTAAGAGACTCCAGATTATTAAGCATCCGGGACGTTGCTTCCTGTATTTGAATCTCGGTATTTTGAGTCACCATAGTTTTCCTGGCAGCCCAGCTACGTGTCTTGCCATAGCACCTCCCATACGTCAACTCAGATTAAGTCATAGTCCAATCAAGAATTCATGAAATGATGCCCACATGGAACTGCAATGGTGGCTTTCATTACTATGGTACCGTCACCTTCATTCTTCTAATGCAGACATGTCAAACACAAGTCCCGTGGGCTGGATGCGCCCATGAACTGGTTTCATGTGGCCCACAAAGCCATCCTGGAAACAGTGAGGGAACGGCCCCCGCTGCCTTGGCCCTGGCCCAGGCCAGCCGGGAGCCAATGTACAATTTTGTGGTGGCCATCTTGGCACTTGCCCCGGTGGACCATGCCTTGGCACTTGCCCCAGTCCCACCCCCTTCTGCCAGAGACCCTCAGATCTGTCCCACTCCTGCCCTGGCCCCCACAGACGCGAATGATGTAGAACTGGCCACACCCACCCAGTAGGCCACACCCACTCCATCCACACCACCCAGTAGGCTGCACCCACTCTGGCCATACCCACCCAGCCCTCCCCAGGGCAACCGCAATGCTGATGTGACCCTCAGTGAAATTGAGTTTGACACCCCTGTTCTAATGAATTTCTCCACCATCCTCTCCATTTGAAAGTATGAAACCATTCATCTTGGTGTTTGAATGAAAGACCTCTACACCAGGTGTCTTCAAACTTGGCACTTTTATGACTTGTGGACTTCCCCTCTCAGAATTCCTCAGCCAGCATGCCTGGCTGAGGAATTCTGGGAGTTGAAGTCCACAAGTCATAAAAGGGTCAAGTTTGAAGGACCCTGGCCTACACCACTGACTTTCTTCTAAGCTTCTGTGGAGAAGACCAGAACCCTCTGAAGCGGCTGGTTCTCAACACTGCTCTCTGCTGGCCAGGTGTTCAACCTGCAGCTGAGTCTATTGGCAGGGGTGGCAGAGGGCATCATCACATATGTCATTATTGAGAGGGCAGGACTTTCAGGTTTGGTGTCCTTCCCAAAAAGCAAGCAAGCAGGAAAATCTACCACCTGGGGTTTTATTTGGCACAGAGAGCTCTTGAGAGAAATCAAGAAATTGGCAGTGGAGAACAACTTCAGGAAGTGTTCTCTGCCAAGGGCAGGTTGCAGGAATTGGGTATGTCTAGTTCAGTGAAAAGAAGGACTAGGGGTGACATGATAGCAGTTTTCCAATATCTGAGGAGCTGCCACAAAGAAGAAGGGGATCAATCTATTCTCCAAAGAGCAGGACAAGAAGCAATGGATGAAAAATAATCTGAGAACCAACCTAGAAATAAGGAGAAATTTCCCGACAGAACCATTAATTAGAGGAACAAGTTGCCTCCAGAAGTTGTGAGTGCTCCATCACTGGAGGTTTTTAAGAAGAAATTGGACAACTAGTTGTCTGAAATGGGCTTCTTGCTTGAGCAGGGGGTTGGACTAGATGACCTCCAAATTCCCTTCCTACTCTGTTATTCTGCTATTCTGTTTTGTTATTCTGTTAGCCACTATAGAAGTTTGCTCTTTGATGTGAAGATTAAACAGTCCCAAAGCTTTTGATTTTAGAGCATCTATAACTCTCTCACTAGATGGCCACTGGTTACCAATCATATTGGGTGCATAGGGGTTAAATAAAATTCACCTCAAAAGTTGAAGTACTTGGAACTAAACTCTTATTCCTGATTACTTGCATCTCACATTAGTTTCCAAATACACTTCAAAGGAGCTGCATGTAGAGCATGCTGCAGTAGTCCAGACATGATGTCATGATTCCGACAGATGAAACTCTTCAAAGAACTTTGAGGCAATGTTTACCTTAAAATTTTTTTATTCAAGTAGCATAGCATTGGCAGTACATAATCGAAGCCAAAAACTAAATTCCCCTCCCCTGAGCACATAGTATCAAAGCACAATTCCCTCCTTCAATTAACTGTTATAAATCACATTCCCCAATTAGCTTGAAGTGTAGGCTTCCTCTCCAGTTCTCCAGCCACCAATTCCTTATCAGCTCTGGTTACAATAACCTTGCTTCTCACCCTAGGTCTAGTGTGGTTATGTCTAGCTGAACTCTCGTTCGCACACCCCCTCCCAGCATCATCTAACTCTAAAAGCAAAAGGTAAAAGATGGCTACATCTCCATTTGTTGTCAATGCAAAACATCCAATGTTAGCAGCGTTGACACATGAGATGACCAGGATCTGAGTGACTGAGCACAGGTTATCAAAGTGGGGATAAAAATTAGCAGAGACCTACATGCATGCACTTTCAGCTTTCACTCTGGAGTTAGTACAGAAACACAAATGAATAATAAATCATACATGTTCCACACAGACTGTTTTCACCGCTAGTACGCTATAGGCTTCTGGAAAAGCAATGTACAAGACTTTATCCTTGATGTGTGGTGTCAGCATTTCAGATGGAGAGAATGGTAAATGATAAGAACACTTACAGAATCCCTGGATATCCCCAAATGTTGATCTTCAAGGATTCCGTTTTTGGTGACCAATCCGTATAAAATTGAAGAAGCGATTCCTCAATCCTTGACTGCATTTCAACTCTGGCAGGTGCAATGGCTTAACAGCTAAAGACACTGAGCTTGTCAATTGGAAAGCTGACAGCCCAGGTTGGAAACCCAAGCGCTGTGCGAGGGGTGAGCTCCTGTTCCTGCTCCAGTCCTGCCTATCTAGCAGTTTGAAAGCAAGCATATGCAAGTAGATAAATAGGTACCACTTCGGTGGGAAGGTAACAGCATTCTGTGCTCCTCAATGTATGGTCATGCTGGCCACATGACCACAGAAAACCGTCTTCGGACAATGCTGGCTCCCTTGGCTAAGAAACAGAGATGAGCATCACCCCTTAGAGTCAGAAACAACTGCACGGGGGAAGAAGAAGAAGAAGAAGAAGAAGAAGAAGAAGAAGAAGAAGAAGAAGAAGAAGAAGAAGAAGAAGAAGAAGAAGAAGAAGAAGAAGAAGAAGAAGAAGAAGAAGAAGAAGAGAAGAGGAAGAGGAAGAGGAAGAGGAAGAGGAAGAGGAAGAGGAAGAGGAAGAGGAAGAGGAAGAGGAAGAGGAAGAGGAAGAAGAGGAGGAGGAGGAGGAGGAGGAAGAAGAAGAAGTGGAAGAAGAAGAGGAAGAAGAAGAGGAAGAAGAAGAGGAAGAGGGAAGAGGAAGAGGAAGAAGAAGAAGAAGAAGAAGAAGAAGAAGAAGAAGAAGAAGAACAACAACAACAACAACAACAACAACAAAGTTGGAAGGGACCTTGGAGGTCATCTAGTCCAATCCCCTGCTCAGGCAGGAAACCTTATACCATTTCGGACAAATAGCTGTCCGGTCTCTTCTTAAAAATTTTCAGTGTTGGAGCATTCACTGCTTCTGGAGGCAGGTCGTTCCACTGGTTAATTGTTCTAACTGTCAGAAAGCTTCTCCTTAGTTCTTGGTTGCTTCTCTCCTTGATTAGTTTCCATCCGTTGCTTCTTGTCCTGCCTTCAGGCGCTTTGGAAAATAGCTTGACTCCTTCTTCTTTGGGGCAGCCCCTGAGATATTGGAAGGCTGCTATCATGTCACCCCTGGTCCTTCTTTTCATTAGACTAGATAAACCCAATTCCATCAACCTTTCCTTATATGTTTTAGCCTCCAGTTCCCTAATCATCTTTGTTGCTTTTCTCTGGACTCTTTCTAGAGTCTCAGCATTTTTTTTTTTTACATCGTGGGGACCAAAACTGGATGCAATATTCCAAATGTGGCCTTACCAAGGCGTTGTAAAGTGGTATTAATACTTCACCTTTACCTTTTTGGCAGGAGATCAGCCTTTCTTAACTTGCTCTGAGTCCCCGTATCCCATATTGGCTAGGGCCGATGGGGACTGCAACCTAGCACAAGTGGAAATGTGCACGGTTGAGAAAAAAATTGAACCAGATTGCAGCTTTAAGGGAATTTGCATGGTGTTCAGCAGCATTAATTTTGTTACGCTAAAGTACAACAATACACAACGGTTATTCTACAATACCGCACAAGCAGAGAACTGTTTGAACTGCCATTGAGTCTCTGCAGTTGAGCAAGTGGAAAGATGTATCATTTGTCTCTGGCTTTACGAACAGTCACAGCTTTTATTCCACAGCAACAAACGAACAAAAATCCCAGCTGCATCTTGATAACCACAACTGAGACGATCATAAGACGTTTCCTTGTAATATTTTCTTTTTCTTTCCTTTCCTTTCTTTCTTTTAGCTTCTCTTTCTTTCTCTTTTTTCCTACCTTCTTTTCTCTGTGCTCATATTTCTTTACCGATTTCTTTTCTATATTTGTGCGGTTCTTAGCTTGCAAAAATTTGTTTCTGTCTGTCTGTCTGTCTGTCTCCCAGTTGGAGGACACCATCTCGGCCATAACTGAACTGACTGAGCATGTCACTTCAGCATCCTATTCAGGTTGCCAGATTCTTTCCAAGCTGTGGCTCCTCTCTCATTTTCAGGCTTGCAATTCATAAAGAGATCTTGCCACAGGACATCTCTTATTTTGCAAATTTATGAGCCCTCTTTCTCAGCAATGCTGCTGAGCCAATGATTTCAAGAAATTGGTTTTCAAGGTGTACTGCAGAATTGCACCACAGATTAGACAGATAGATAGATAGATAGATAGATAGATAGATAGATAGATAGATAGATAGATAGATAGATAGATAGATAGATAGATAGGTAGGTAGGTAGGTAGGTAGGTAGGTAGGTAGGTAGGTAGGTAGGTAGGTAGGTAGGTAGACAGATAGATAGACAGATAGACAGGCAGGCAGGCAGGCAGGCAGACAGAGGGCAGTAGGTAGGTAGGTAGGTAGGTAGGTAGGTAGACAGATAGACAGATAGACAGGCAGGCAGGCAGGCAGGCAGACAGAGGGCAGTAGGTAGGTAGGTAGGTAGGTAGGTAGGTGGGTAGGCAGGCAGGCAGACAGACAGACAGACAGACGGAAGGTAGGTAGGTAGGCAGGCAGGCAGGCTGACAGACAGGATAGGTAGGTAGGTAGGTAGGTAGGTAGGTAGGTAGGTAGGTAGATAGATAGATAGATAGATAGATAGATAGATAGATAGATAGATAGATAGATAGATAGATAGATAGATAGATAGATAGATAGATAGATAGATAGATAGATAGATAGATAGATAGATAGATAGATAGATAGATAGATAGATAGATAGATAATAGAGGGAGAGAGATAATGATGTTAGAAATAGAAAGAGAGAGAGAGAGAGAGATGATAATGATGAAAGAGATGGAGAGAGACTCTAGAGGACAGGCAAACAGACAGACAGACAGACAGACAAACTATTGCTGCAGGGAGAGAACTAATCTTATTATTCCCTTTATCCTTCATCCTATTTAAGCACTGAAAACAGGGCCATACAGGGTGCTTTAGGACTGATTCCCAAAAGGTACATTAAAGCATGCCAAAATATCAACCCAGCCCTTACTTAACACATTTTCCCCTTTTCCCAGGGTCTTGCTAGGGTGAATTGTTCCCAGGAAAAGACATGGCTGCTTTAATAAGCTACAGCCAGGGCTAAGTTTAGGTTCTTACTCCAAAGCTCTTTTTTTTCAGAATTAAATCTGAAAAAGAAATTCCCTTGCCAGGGCAGAGTTGATAAGTATTTGATTCCAGTGGAAATGAAGACATAAACCGATTTACAAGGAAGCCACTGCTATCTATATCACTAATTAAATAACCAATGAACTGAATATTGCTTGGAATTCAAAGGTCACTGTCTCTTCAGGGCATCAGTTCCTAACGACCAGTTTAGAGACAGGCAGTCCAATTTATGCCTTGATAGATAATGATCTGGGCATTCGCAAGAGATCTTTAATTTCCCAGTGATGAAAATTTGTCTCTTCTAATGTTCAAAGTGATCTATCTTCCAGAGCATTGGCGCTCTTGCCAAATGTGCCAGCTACCAGGATCCCTTTGAGAGTTTTTCTTTTGCTTCTTGCTCTGGCACCAAGAATTTCCACTCAAATATGAAAAAATCATGACTACTTTCTAGAGTTGAGAGCAGATGAGCAGAAAACATGGAAATGTCTGTCAACAGCCATCTCAAGAATCCAAATCAAATTCCAAATTAACTCCATTTCCAAAAATCTTAAAAGTTTATTGAATACACTGCACGGTTATGTCGAAGCAAACCTAAGTCTGAGGGTCCCACACCAATTCATAGACTTAAACAATAGTTTTCCCAGCCAACGCCCCTCCCAACATCTTATGTAATCCATATCAACAAGTCCACTTTCTAATCGGAACCGTCTGTTTCAAATCCACACCTGTTCTGGTGTCCTTGTCAAGGCTTCAGGCTCCCACGGTCTGCAGCTGAATTGAAGAAGCTTCATTTCTCCATCTAACCACTTGCCTTTTATCTAAAGGCAAGTTGAAATGCAGAGGCCAAAGTTTCATACTTGACAATGTTTCTCTGCTCGTGCAGGCAATCCTCAACCTACGATCACCTTTCCACAGCATTTCCATGGCTTAGCAAGCAGTTGCTGAGTTGCACCTAATTTTTACTTTTTACTGCCTTTTTACTGCCGCAATTGTTAAGCAAATGGCTGCAGTTGTTAAATGAATAATGCAGTCATTACATGAATCCAGCCTTTCCCACCCACCTGCTTCTTGCAAGCTGGCTAGAAAGGTTGCAAATGGGGATCACATGACCCCCAGGATGCTGCAACCATTGTAAATATATGCTGGTTGACAAGAACCTGAATTTTGATCTCATGACCGTGCAGATGCTACAACAGTCGTAAATGCGAGGCTTGGTCATAAGTCACTTTTTCCAGTGCTGTTGTAATTTTGAATGGTTGTATGTTGTAACCCTGTTGCTTTCCCCACAAATCCTAAAAACATGGTTTTTGTCAGCTTGCCTGGAGGCACCAAATAGCAATGGAGGCGATCAAGTGGCTGATTTGATTGTGTTGTTGCTGCTGTGGAGGTGGAGAATGAGTATTTTGTGGGCTTTTAGTATGTGTTGGATTTGGTAAATATTGTAAGCTACCCAGAATTATCTGTGTGTGAGTTGGGTGGCTTTATACCTTTGTTCAATGAATAAATAATAAATAAGTGAGAATGACTTAGTTTATTTATTTATTTATTTATTTATTTATTTAATCAAATTTGTATGCCGCCCCTCTCCTGAGACTCGGGGCGGCTCACAACAACAATACAGCTACATATATAAAAAATTTAATACTAATGACAACAACCAATATAAAAATCCATACATACAACATGCAAACACAGTCAAACACACAATCAACTATGGAAGCACAATTCCTCAGCCCGGGGGCAGAACACAGTTCATACCCCCCAAGCCTGTCGACATAAATAGGTCTTCAAAAGCTTCCGGAAAGCTAGGAGGGAGGAGGCAGTACGAACCTCCGAGGGGAGCTGGTTCCAGAGGGCTGGGGCAGCAACGGAGAAGGCCCTTGTCCTAGGACCCGTCAGATGACACTGCCTAATGGACGGGACCTGTAGGAGGCCAGCCCTATGCGCCCTAGTTCCTCCTTAGCTGCACCCTGTACCCCTAATTCTGACATTGTCCAAGGATGGCCTTGAAAAGTTTGAAATCTTAACATAGAGCAATAGAACATAGAACTTTAAGTCTTGTTGCCCATTATTTTGTAAGGAAATAACAGAATAACAGAGTTGAAAGGGACTTTGGAGGTCTTCTATTCCAACCCCCGTTCAAGTAGGAGACCCTACATTATTTCAGACAAATGATTATCCAATGTCTTTTTAAAAACCTCTAGTGATGAAGCACCTACAACTTCTTTTTCTCAATGTCAGAAAATTGCTCCTTAGTTCTGGGTTGCTTCGCTCCTTGATGATTTTCCATCCGTTGCTTCTTGTCCTGCCTTCAGATGCTTTGGAGGATAGATTGACACACACACACACACACACACACCCCTCTTCTTTGTGATAATCCCTTAGATATTGGAACTCTGTGATCATGTCGCCTTCTTTTCATTAGATTAGACACACCCCGTTCCTACAACTGTTCTTTGTATATTTTATCCTCCAGCCTCCTAATCATCTTTGTTGCTCTTCTCTTCACTCTTTCTGGAGTCTCAACATCTTTTTTACATCGTGGCTTGCAACACAAGGATGAGGATCAGCAACAGGGTAGCAGATTTCATGCCAGTAGTGTATTCTGCCCACTCAGTGCAGGCAATGCAACCACACTATTGATGCTTTAGATTGCAATTCTACATCTACGTCTTTCTAAAGAAATTCCATTCAACTCGAAGGAAAACACAATGGAGTAGATTTGAATCAGAGCAGGTTGCTTACACATGGCAGAATAAGAGAGCTGCTTCTAACTTCATTCAATGGCAGATCCTGAAAGTCAAGAGTAATGGAGTGGGAACATTCTTCCCTTTGTATAGATAGATAGATAGAGAGAGAGAGAGAGAGAGAGAGAGAGAGAGAGAGAGAGAGAGAGAGAGAGAGAGAGAGAGAGAGAGAGAGAGAGAGAGAGAGAGAGAGAGAGAGACAAAGAGAGAGAGAGAGAGAGAGAGAGAGAGAGAGAGAGAGAGAGAGAGAGAGAGAGAGATATCGAAACGTTGCCAAGACACTTCAAATTCTACGCGGGAGAAAACCTGAAGAACCAAAGACCTACACACAAACACCCGCGAAAACCTCAGAAAACACATATATATATATATAAATTTAAATTTTCTTTTTTTGACAAAGAGGTAAAGAATTAAATTGGGAGACTAAGATGGCCATTTCGAGCTTGTTCTGCTCTCATCAGTTAGCCATACCCTTTATGGGATTCGAACCTGGGCAGTTTAACATACTAGGCAGTGATTTAACCACCAAGCCACAGGCTCTCCTCCCTTCTTTGTCAGCCGAGTCAAGGGAATATATATACAGAAAGTTTTTCAGACAGATAAGTCTAATTGGATACACCTTGACATTTTTTAACTGCTGTGCTGCAGTTAAACTTTTTACAATCTCTTTTGCCTTGCCGCCCCACAACTAGGGGCATAGAGCAGGCTCAAGTCGCAACTGCGAAACATTTACAAATTTAAATTTTCTTTTTTTGACAAAGAGGTAAAGAATTAAATTGGGAGACTAAGATGGCCATTAAGAAAATTTAAATTTGTAAATGTTTCGCAGTTGCGACTTGAGCCTGCTCTATGCCCCTAGTTGTGGGGCGGCAAGGCAAAAGAGATTGTAAAAAGTTTAACTGCAGCACAGCAGTTAAAAAATGTCAAGGTGTATCCAATTAGACTTATCTGTCTGAAAAACTTTCTGTATATATATTCCCTTGACTCGGCTGACAAAGAAGGGAGGAGAGCCTGTGGCTTGGTGGTTAAATCACTGCCTAGTATGTTAAACTGCCCAGGTTCGAATCCCATAAAGGGTATGGCTAACTGATGAGAGCAGAACAAGCTCGAAATGGCCATCTTAGTCTCCCAATTTAATTCTTTACCTCTTTGTCAAAAAAAGAAAATTTAAATTTGTAAATGTTTCGCAGTTGCGACTTGAGCCTGCTCTATGCCCCTAGTTGTGACAAATCGAATGCAATTCTGCAGCGTGACTTGGCAGATTGTAAGATGCACCGACAGAAATAGAGTTTGCTAATTGTGTGCACTAATAATTCCGTGCTGTTTCGCATTGGTTAAACCCTCCTTTTGCTCCAGTTTCCATACTTTAAGAAAGAGTTAGTGCTGATCCTCACTTCACCTAAATACAAGATAAAATGGTCCATTAATTCTTTTTCTACACCAAACCCTCCTGATGTTCCTTCGCTTTCATCCCCATTGGGCACGGGCATTTCAACTACATCTTTAACGGTTTCAATTTTAAAATAGTCATGATTCTGATTCACCCAAAATACAGATGAACAATTCAAGAACAAAACAGTCTTTTCAGGAGAGGATGGACTTTCCTTCACTGAAGGGGTTTCAAAAGAGGCTTAATGGCCTTCTGTCAGAGATGCTGTAACAGTTGAATCCTGCTTTGTTAGAAGGTTGGATGAGATGACCTCAGACTCTTATATTATATGATTCCATCAACTCTGGCCAGGGACACAATTTATTATATATTAACTATCTTCTTGATCACACACTTGGGCTGGGATCTGTCCAACTCCTATTTTAATTTGCAGTGAGCATACTTCCTTCTTTTCAGTGACTATGTAGTGTCCTCCAATGGATATTAAGGCTTGGGCTTCAGGAGAGACCAGAATAACAATATAACAGAGCTGGAAGGGGCCTTGGAGGTCTTCTAGTCCAACCCCCTGCTCAAGCAAGAAACCCTATACCATTTCAGACAAATGTTTATCCAATCTCTTCTTAAAAACCTCCGGTGATGACGAAGCGCCCACAATTTCTGGAGGCAAGCTCTTTCACTGATTACGTGTTCCAACTGTCAGGAAAGTTCTCTTTATTTCTAGGTTGAATCTCTCCTTGATAGCAGAAGATATCATATGCCTGATATGTTCCTGATGGGTCCTTGTTAGTCTTACATGGGATATTTATTTATTTATTTATTTATTTATTTATTTATTTGTTTATTTATTTGTTTGTTTGTTTATTTATTTATTTTGTTCGGATTTGTATGCCGCTCCTCTCCGAAGACTCGGAACGGCTCACAATATATACAATTTCAATCTAAATCCAAACAAAAACATTAAAAATGAAACCCCATACATACTCATCAATCACACCACAATCAACAATCATCCCCAGGCCTGCCAGCAAAGATAGGTTTTAAGACTCCTTCAGAAGGCCGGGAGCGTGGGAGAAACGCGGACTTCAGGAAGCAGTTGGTTCCAGAGGGTGGGCGCCACAACAGAGAAGGCCCTCCCCCTAGGACCCGCCAGACGACATTGTTTCGCTGACGGGACCCGGAGAAGGCCGACCCTGTATGCTCTCACCGGTCGTAGGGAAGTATGTGGCATGTTTTACATGTTTTAAATCTTTCCCGGAAGAGCCCCAAGTCTGTTTTGTAAACAGAGGCAGAGCGCTACATCTGTGTTTAAAAGACTAGTTGTGGCTGTAATGAAAGTTGATTTACAACATAGAAAAATAGGATTGGAAGGGATGGCTGTGGAGGTCTTCTAGTCCAACCCCATGTTCAAGCAGGGGACCCTGTGCCATTCCAGACAAATGGCTACTCAATCTCTTCTTGAAAACCTCCATGTCTTCCGGAGGTAAAGCGTTCCATGACTTCAGGAGGTAAGGCGTTCCACTGATATAAATCCATTGAGATGTGTGTTCAGCATGTGCAATGACATCACTACGCAAGCTCCACCCCAAGCAGCATGATGGGAGGGGCTTATGGAGTGGGATTTGCATCCTTAATCTTGCTTACTCATAAATATGAGCCAGCTGCCAAGCATCTGAATTTTGATCCCGTGACCCTGGGGATGCTGGAACAGTCGTAAGTGTGGGAAAATGGTCATAAGTCCCTTTTTTTTTCAGGGCCGTTGTAATTTCGAACAATCATTAAATGAAAGGTTGTAAGTCAAGGGCTACCTGTACAGTACATGCATTTTCAAGAAGAGAATCAATTAGCATCTGTCATGGAGAAAAGTTCATAGTTAAATTCTGGGTCATGACTAACATCTGGAACAGAAGATGCTAGAGTAAATGGGCAAAGGATGATGGGTCAAAAGCAGGAAGCAGCCAAGGTAGTTACCCTTGGAGTAATAAGTTTAACCTGCAGCAATTAGAAGATGATAAATATGTGGCACCCAGCCATAAATTAACTGTGATAGGAAACAATTGTTTGATATGCAGGAATGCTACAAGTATAGGGCAAGCTGGTTTCTTTCCTTGTTTTCCAGCTATCTGGCAACTCTAGAAGATTAAATTTAAGAAAGAAGTGGTGTGCTTGTGTGTGTGCATATAAACATCATGTCATGGTTCCGATAGATGAAACTTCAAAAGAACTTCGAGGCATTGTTTACCTTAAAGAACCTTTTATTTGAAAAACAAAGCATTGGCACTACATAGTTGAAACCGGAAACTGAATTCCCCTCCCCTGGATACAAAGTAACAAAGTGCAATTCCCTCTTCCAATAAACAGTCATAAATCACATTCCCCAATTAGCTTGAAGCCCGAGCTTTCTCCCCAGCTCCCCAGCCCTCCAAAACTCTATCAACTCAGGACCCAATGAACTTGGGTTCCCACTGCTGAGTTATTATTGTTATGACTAGCTGAACTCTCATTCACATTCCAGCAGCAACTAATTCTAAAAGCAATAGAGAAAATGGCTGCATTTCCATCTGGTGTCAAAGCAAGAACATCCGATGTTAGCAGCGTTGACACATCATGTTTATGTATAACAAAACACCAAAGTTAAAGTATTTGCCCCTTTAAAAAGCCAAAACTTATACACTTTTCAGTGGGTGACAATTCCTACCAGGGTTATTCATGATTTTCACATGATAGTCTGTTTCTCTTCGTGGTTGATGGTTTGCAAGAAATTGTCAAGGTCTTGTAAACCCAAAAGCTAACACACTACCAGTGTCTCCAGGTGATTAGCCCAAAGTCACCCAGCAGGCTCTCATGCCTAAGGCAGGACTAGAACTCACCATCTCCTGGGAATTGGCCCAAAGTCACCCAGCAGGCTTTCATGCCTAAGGCAGGACTAGAACTCACTATCTCCTGGTGATTGGCCCAGATTCATCCAGCTGTCTTTCATCCCTAAGGTGGGGCTAGAACTCCCCATCTGATGGTGATTGATACAAAGACACCAGCCCGCTTTCATGCCTAAAGCAGGACTAGAACTCACCATCTCCTGGTGATTGGCCCAAAGTCATCCAGTTGACGTCCACCCACTTTTAAGTTGCCCAGTGTGAAAAAGAGTGCCTTAACCATTAATCATCTCACTGCTCCCACAACTGCATCTGTACTCCCTCACTTTGTAATAATTGCAAAAGAACAACAACCAAATCCAGCAAGAAAAGGCCTTGCCAACTATGTGGGCTGTCCCCGCTTGCGGAAATCCGACTTCTCCCTTCCCAAGCCTTCAAAAAGCAGGCAGATCAGGAACATGGGCATGGCTGCTTTGCACCTTTTCCCCTCCTTCCTCTGCAGCAGGAAAGTTAGCTTCCCCCATCTGCAGTGGTGGGCGCTCGCCAAGAATCAAAGAGGACGGACGCTGGAAAGCTTGCATGAAGATCCTGCTGTTGCAGGATTTGGGGCGGACTTTTTTGCAGACTCAGATCTGAATACTGCTGAAGCGCTGGAAAAGAGCCCCTGACCCCAACCTGAATTTGCAGATTGGCTTCCTGGCTGCTGCACTTGCTAATTGCAATAGTGTTTGTCCTGCAAGAACATTTACAGAGAGATTCATTGGCAGGTCCATGGGGATAAACTCAATGTCTAATTATCTGTACAGAGGAGAGGCAAAGAAGCCCCCTTGATGCAGTGTGGCCACTAGATAAGGATGTGAGGGGTGACGTGATGGCACCGGTGCAATTTTTGAGGGGCTGCCACAGAAAAGGGGGGGGTCAACCGATTCTCCAAAGCACCTGAAGGCAGGACAAGAAGTAACAGAAGGAAGGTTATCAAGGAGAGATCCAACCTAGAATTAAGGAGAAATTTTCTATTAGTGAGAACAATTAATTGGGGGAACGGCTTACCACCCATTGTTTCTTCTCCTGCACTCGGGTGCTATGGAGAATAAACCAATGCCTTCTTCCTTGTGATAGCCCTTTAATGATTGGAAGATGCTATCTTGTTTCCCCTGAGCCTGCTCTGCACTAGGCTAAACATACATGGATCCCTTAGCCAAAGAATAGAATAGAATAGAATAGAATAGAATAGAATAGAATAGAATAGAATAGAATAGAATAGAATAGAATAGAATAGAATAGAATAGAATAGAATAGAATAGAATAGAATAGGGGAGGGGAGGGGAGGGGAGGGGAGGGAAGGGAAGGGAAGGGAAGGGAAGGGAAGAGAAGAGAAGAGAAGAGAAGAGAAGAGAAGAGAAGAGAAGAGAAGAGAAGAGAAGAGAAGAGAAGAGAAGAGAAGAGAAGAGAAGAGAAGAGAAGAGAAGAGAAGAGAAGAGAAGAGAATACTGTCATTCTCACATACACCAATTTGCTTAAAGATTCCCAGGATCCACTGACAGCCTTAAACCCAACAGTCAAACCAGATGGGAAATAAATATTTGGAACAATAGATACATATAGAACAGCAAAGCCGAGAGGTAAAAGAAGTTTCTGAAAGTAGAATAGAATAGAATAGAATAGAATAGAATAGAATAGAATAGAATAGAATAGAATAGAATAGAATAGAATAGAATAGAATAGAATAGAATAGAATAGAATAGAATATTCTTTTTTAATAACAAATTTTATTGGTTTTTTAACTTTTACAACAGAATGCTCAAGACACACCATGGTGGTTAGGTGGTCAATCATCCAAAAACAAAATCATATAATAGCTCAAGTAAATACATTAAATGTTCCCTCTCTATTTCCCTCAAATGATATAACCTATTTAACACAATCCATTTCTACATTACATATCTATAGATCCTAATCCTGTTTTGAGCTTTATTAATTTACAATTACCATAGTCCAATTTAACCTTAGATAAATGTATTATCACTTCGGGTATCCCTTTTAAAATACTAATCCAGATATATTCTAATTCATAATCTCATAAACCATTGAGTTTATCACAGATCTCTCTTATTACGTCAAATAGCATTTTTTTTTTAATGTGGGATTTTTTTTTTAAATTCTTTTATTAAAACAATCAGCATTGGACATAAAAACATATTATGCAGCAATCAACATGATACCTGGTATACAATACTAAGTATTCGTCTTTGAAAACGTCTGAATTAGTAAGCCTTTTTCCCCCCCCCCACCCCTCGCGTCTAGTCTCAACTATACTCCTGTTACATTTTATTTGATTGGCGTTTCTTCTATCTGTTTCGAAATTAATGTGGTCAACATGAAACATAAGATCTTATTGCTAAACAACCCTCCTAGAACATAGCATACAACATTAGGTATTAATCTTTGTAAACATCTGTTTTAGTAAACGTTCTACCCTCCTCCCTTGCATCTTCAAGTATAATCCGAATACATTTTGTTGGATTGGTGTTTCTCTTATATATGGTCTATCTACTGTTTCTAGTCTATCGCCTATTGTATGTTTGCGCTTCTGACTTGATTTCATCCCATTACTAGTGCAATCTTTTATAGTCCCTAACCAGAGGTCCTGAGGTGAGAGTTTCATATCCTGAGGTAGAAATTCAGTCTACTTTAGCCATATTAAAGCAAACATCATTAGTCATAAGGTTATGTTAAGAGGCATTAGTTATAGAACATATACATTCAACATTGGGTGTTAGTTTTTGTAAACCTTTGATTTGTTAACCCTTCTTCCCTCCTCCCGTCGAGCCCTAGCTGAACGCCAGCTGCATTCTGTTTGATTGGTGTCTCTCTTGGATATAGTCTATCCAATGTTTCCAGTCCATCACAAATTGTTCATTGGAGCGATTTTTCAAATATGCCGATATTTTTGCCATTTCCGCCAGATTTGTTACTTTCACAGTCCATTCTTCAATAGGCGGTATTTCTGGATTCTTCCAGTACTGTCCCACCAATAATCTTGCTGCTGTAATTAAGTTCAAAAATAAATTTGACTCTGAGGTAGTGATATCCTCTGTGATCCCTAACAAAAAAGCCTGAGGTAGAAATTCTATACGCTTTTTGAAAATAGTTTGGAGTGTCCACCATATCTTCCTCCAGAATGCTTTGATTTTTCTGCATGCCCACCATATGTGAAAGTAAGTAGCCTCCCCATCTCCGCCCCTCCAGCATTTGGGCTGGGTGCCCGGGTAGATGAGTGATATTTTTTTCGGGTCAAGATGCCATCTATAGAACATCTTGTAGAAGTTTTCCCTTAAGTGTTGCGATTTCGTGAATTCTACATTCCTCACCCAGATTTTCTCCCACGTGTCTATGGCTATAGAGTGTCTGAAGTCTTGCGCCCATTTTATCATACAGTTCTTGACTAGCTCGGTTTCAGAGTCCATTTCTATCAGAATGCTGTACACTCGTTTGATGTGCATAATCCCCTGCTCTCTGATCTGTTTAATTAGGTTCTCATCATTCTGGGAGAAGCCCTTCTTCTTGTCTTTACGCCACCTTGACTGTAGTTGTATATATGATAGCCAATTACTTCCTATTCCTCTGTTTGCCAGCGTTGCTTGAGATTTCAAGAGGAACCCGTTTTCTTCTCCCAGTACAAGTTCACTGTAGGGCACCACTTCTTGCCCCTGGGATATGTTCATATCTCCTGTTGCGTGTCCAGGGATCGTCCAAATGGGAATCTTGTCGTGTAGGAGGTGCTTATATTTCTTCCAGACCCATAGCAATGGGATTCGTAGTGGGTTCTCCTTGAAGTTCCTATCTGCCTTTTTGTCGTATATTAGGTATGCGTGCCAGCCGAATCGTAGACCATGCCCCTCCACATTCAGAACTCTATCATTTGTCATGTTGATCCAGTCACTAACCGCCACCAACGTTGCAGCATAGTAATATAGCTTTAGATTAGGCATTTTGAGTCCCCCCCTCTCCCTTGCGTCTTGGATGATTTTTAGTTTCACCCTCGGTCTCTTGTCGTCCCAAATAAATCTGTTGATGCCTTTCTGCCAATTGTCTAAGTCCGCATCCTTCTTGAGTATGGGTAGCATTTGAAAGAGAAATAAAAATCTGGGTAATACATTCATCTTTACTGTCGCTATCCTGCCGAGCAGGGACAGACGTAACGATTTCCACCTTTCCAGGTCTGCTTGTATCTTATTCCACAGGACCTCGTAGTTATTCTTGTATAATTTCGCATTTGTTGATTCTATCTCCACTCCTAAGTATTTGACTTTCTTGACTATTTCACAACCCGTTATTCTTTCCAGGTTCCGTCTTGCTTTGTTGTCTAGGTTTTTGGCTAGCATCTTTGTTTTTGATATATTTACTTTGAAGCCTGACACCCTACCATAGTCCTCCATTATCTCCATCAATTTCCTTGCTGACTGTGCTGGTTGCGACATTGTCACCAGCAGGTCATCCGCAAAGGCACATAGTTTGTATTCTTGTTGTTTAATCTGTATGCCCTGTACATCCTCTGCCGCTCTTATTCTGTTCAGTAAAATTTCCAGTGTTAGGACAAATAACAGGGGGGACAGCGGGCAGCCCTGTCTCGTGCCTCTCTCTATATTAAATGAGTCTGTTAAGTCTCCATTGACAATGATCTGGCCTGTTTGTTTCTGGTAAATTGCCGTTATGGAGTTGAAGAACTGTGCTCCCATTTTCATCTTCAGGACCAAGTTCGTCAGGAACGGCCAATTCAGTCTGTCGAAGGCTTTTTCTGCATCCACAAACATTAGAGCGGCGGGTATCTGGTTGTGCCTTTGCAGGTACTCTATTATGTTCAACAGCTGTCTCACGTTGGTTTTCATCTGGCGTCCTTGTATAAATCCCCTTTGGTCCGGGTGTATTGTTTTTTGTAGAACAGTCATTAGTCTATTGGCCAAAATTTTTGTGAAGATTTTATAGTCTGTGTTTAGTAGTGAGATGGGCCTGTAGTTTGCGGGCTGTGTGTCGTCTTTCCCCTCCTTTGGGATTAATGAGATGTAGGCTGTTTTCCAGGATGGTGGGACCTGGCCTCCTTCTTGGATGCTGGCGAATAGCTTTCTGAGGGGTTCTAGCATCTCCTCCTGTAGATGCTTGTAGTAGGTCGCTGTCATCCCATCCGTCCCAGGCGATTTTCCTGCTTTCAGTTGTGTGATCACTGAGTGTATTTCCTCCTTTGTGATTAAGGCATTCAGGGCTTCTCTTTGTGTGTCGGTAATCGCCTGTATCTTTTCGTTTTGTAGGAATTCATCTATCTCTTTGTCTTGTATCTTATCCTCGGCATATAGTTTCGAGTAGAACTCTGTGAAGGCTGTCTTGATGGTTTTTTGTCGGAATTCTAGCTTGCCTTTGTATTCTATCTTCGTCAAATAGCATTTAAATCTCATTCAAATAATTATCATATCTAAAAACACACACCTATTATTACACAAAACACCGTCTTACTAACTTAACACACTCAATTAGTTGTTAAAGCTATCTGAATTTCTAAAAGCCTCTTTCATATTCTTATTTTCATTCCACTACAAAATAATTTTCATACAAATAAACATATTATTCTTACTCTGTTTAACATATATATTCTAATAATCACAAATTTTCAACTCTAAATCTTAATCCTTCAATCAGTCCATATTTCTCAAAACCTTTTTAATCCATTACATATAATTTTAAATTTCTCTTTTTAGTCTTATTCTGGCTTTCTTCCTACGCCAAGAAGGCTCCCATAACAAAGCCTCTATTTGAGCAAATAGATCTCCCATTATTGCTTGTAATATCATTTGGGTCAGTAAAAGACCTCCCATCCTCTGTTTTTGACGCCTGGTTCCTGTCTGCTGGATAAAACACTCAATCATGTCCAATTTTATAATTAATAGTTGATTATCAAGGTTGTCATAATTCTCCAACAGTTGTAATTTTAAGTCCATTTCTGTTTTGCAATTGTAGATAGTTTAGTTACAATCATTTTTTGGTCATCCAAAGTCTCCACAGGTTTATGTAAATTAATTCTTCTTCTGTTGCTTTTTGGTCTGTAGAATGATCAAGTAGAGTCTGCAGGTCAGTTTGTAAATTCACAGTAGAATTTCTGTTTATTATTTCTGCAGTTCTCTCTCTTATTTGGGAACATATTTCCTCAATAGCTTCATAAATTTTTTCCAGTATGAGTTTACAGTTGAATTGTGAGTATGATTTCTCCATTTCAATAATAACACAAACAAAAAACAGTTACAGTTAAATTTCTCCACAAGATGTCCTCAGTAAACTATAAAAGTCTCTTCCAGACATCAAGAATGAGATTAGCAAAGTCAGAGCTATGGAGTCTCTTTTCCATCTTCTCATAGAGTTGTTGTTTTTTTCAAACAATAAAGATTTATCCCTTTAAAAAAGTAAGTCCAAGACATAGGAAGACACTATTCTCCAGCTTAGAAGATATAATACTTAAGTTTTATGACAAGGATTTTTCCAGGGCCCCCAAGTAGCCAAAAGTAAAAATAGTCAATAAGAAGTTTTTTCCTTTGTTATGGAAAGCTCTTTTCCCCAGATAAACAAAGGCAGCTCTTTCAAAGCAGGGAAGTAATTCCAAAAGGCTTTTGACAGGAGAGTAATTAGACAGAAGGAGAGAGGGAAAAATTTCACTGGGATCATCCATGATGGTTTCTTAACACTTAGATGTTCTTTTGACTTTCAGCTGGAGCAGCTAAATAATCGGCCATGTTACTGGCCGATCTTTCTCTCCATCGGCCCTGAAGAGCTACCTCGGACCGCGGAAGGAGCTGCCTCCTCCTCCCCGCAATCAACGAGAGTCCTCCTCATCGGTAGTCACCCCTCCAGGGTGACTTTTCGACCCGATTAAGGGTCTATCGGCAGAGGAAAAGCAGGTAACGAAGAGAGAGAGCCTCTTCGTGTGCCTACATCCACTGCAACCCAAACCGGAAGTCAATAGAATATTCTTTATTGGCCAAGTGTGACTGGACATACAAGGAATTTGTCTACAGTGCATAACCTCTCAGTATACATACAGATATTCAGTGCTTATAACACACGTTATAATACACATTTGTCACTCAAGAAAAGATTTGTCTGGGACGATATAAGGACTCCTGCCTTATGAGGTCCCTTCCAGCCCTATTATTCTATGACTCTCAGTTTTAGGCAGCAAAGGAGTGGGTTATTATCAGCAGATGAAGGTGACCCTAGATAACGCTCAGTGGCCTCGCTAAAATCTGGGTCTTTGATTTACTGATTTTAAAAGTGGTGATTGTTCCTTCCCAGCCTGCCAAAATGCAATAGGAAGTGTTGGGCTTTGCTTGGAAGCCAACATAAATATGTTTATTTGAAAGCCGGGACACAATACCCAGCACTTAAAAACTACAGCAAATTAAATCTGAGTGTGTCGCGCATTAAAAAAAATGAACAGCCTCGTTTCTTTTTTACAGACAGGGTAACGGCTTTGCGCTAACAGCCAGTCTTTTTCTGACATTAGTCAGTGTGCCAGAGCCAAAATGCTGTCATGTGTGTTCTAATATTCATTAGTTTTCCTCACTGAGCTACTTTAAATGTTATATGGCAGAGAAGAAGTGGGATTTAAGTCAAATGAATCATTCTGCAGTTGGGTATATATGGCTTAGGAGTTAGCCATCAGTATGGGATATACCACATGGAATAGAAGTAAATAAAATACTGAAAACCTGAGGATCGAGGTTCTCATGTTTTAAAAATGTGTCTAGCTATCATGGCTAAAATATGTGTTCTCTCTTCAATGTATAGGCAAAAAATCCACCACAAAAATAAGCCACTTTGATCCCATTAACATAGAATCACAGTACAAATGCATACAAGTGGGAGAATATCAACCAGGCTATTCCATGTTAAATAAAATCATGTTTCAGCTGCTTTCTAGATCCCCCTAGATCAGCGGTTCTCAACCTGTGGGTCGCGACCCCATTTGGGGTCGAACGACCATTTCACGGGGGTCGCCAAACACCGCAGTCTGCCATTTTTTGGGGGGGGTCGGCCATTTTTTTTTTGGTCTGCCATTTTTTCCCCTTTGCGATGCGGGCCGTCACTCCGTGCATGCGTGATGCGGGCCCGCCATTATTATTTTTTTGGTCGGCCATTTTTTTGGGGGGGTCAGCCATTTTTTTGGGGGGTCCGCCATTTTTTTCCCCTTTGCGATGCGGGCCATCGCGGTGCGCATGCGCAATGCGGGCCGTCGCACCATGCATGCACGATGCGCCCATTGCGCCGCGCATGCGCGATGCGGGCCAGGGTCGCACCGCGCTTGCACAGCACGGGCCGGGGTCGAGCCCCAGAAAAGGTTGAGAACCGCTGCCCTAGATCAATGATGGCAAACCTTTTAGAGACCGAGTGCCCAAACTGCAACCCCAAACCCACTTATGCATCGTCGAGTGCTGGGTGGGTGTGGCCCATTGGATGGGCATGGCCCATTGGGTGGGCGTGGCTGTGGTGGTAACGGCAGACTGGGTGGGACTAAAAAGTTCAATCAATCAATTCCAACTTTGCAAGATCTTTTTTCCCCCGTGAGAAGTTGAAATTGATTGATTGATTGATTGAACCTTTTTTTTTTGTACACGGCGGCGGAGGCCTAAAGCGAAAAGGTTTTATAAAACCCAGCTGAAGGCCTAGGACTGAGGCGACGGCATGCGTGCCCACAGAGAGGGCTCTGAGTGCCGCCTCTGGCACCCGTGCCATAGGTTCGCCACCACAGCCCTAGATTATTTCCAACTGTGTTCACACCATTTTCCAACCACTGTTTGTATTCGGTGACTTAAAGCCTGCATTTCTGCCTTCACAACTCACCTTTTCAGATTTTATATACAGTAGTGGCCAAAATTGTGGAAACCTTTTGGGAAAAGTATATTTTTGAGGTTTGATGGCTAATAACACCACTTTTTTGGGGGGAGTAGTACCATAAAATTATATATCAATGGAAAGATAATTTAATCAAGAATGTAATGCAACAAAGTTTCTTCAATTATCTGTACTGTGTTCTATGAAAAGTTATAGCCAAATAACCAGAAAAAGGAAGCACAACTGGCTTAGGTTGATATCAGATAGCTTTCCTTCATCTGATTGTAGCCAATAAGGGTGAGTGTTTAGAGAGCCAATCATGTGTCATCTTGTTTTGGCAATGAGCCAATCAGATCACAGTAGGAGGATTCAGTTATTGATGTCCTGTATTGAAGCTGAGAGGAGGACATTTGTCAGTGTGTTATGTGATCGCTATCAAGTTGGTTGGGGGCGGGAGGTTGTTTCATTTTTAGTGAGCTTGTAAAACATAATAAAATTAAAGTATTGGTGCAAAGAGTTGACTGGTTGCCCAGAAAGCGATGTAAAATAGTATTATTAAGTGAACAAGGCTACAGTTATAAAGAAATTAGAAGAAAAATGGGTGGAAACATAACCAAAGGTGGCATTTCTACTGTACACTTTCCCAAAAGGTTTCCACAATTCTGGCCACTAGTGTAGACATAAAGACATTTCTGCATCCTGTGGCTAGCATTTCATCGCTGAATGCTGTTACCTTCCCACCAAAGTGGTAGCTATTCATCTACTCGCATTTGCACGCTTTTGAACTGCTAGATCGGCAAGAGCTGAGACGAGGACAGGAGCTCACCCCATTGTATGGCGCTGGGTCTCAAACCTGGGCTGCTGGTTTTCCAGCCAACAAGCCCAGCGCCTTAACTGCTGAGCCACCACACAGCCCCACCTTTTTCGTATGCAGTACATAAAAGGTATTACAAGTTAGAACTTGAGTTTTGCCATTTGAATTAGGAAAAATTACCATTAGACATTAAAAATAAAAATAGCGGTGATGGAACTGGCACGAAGGCAATGTTCCTTTGGGAAAAGAGTTTATTTTTCCTTAAAATTTGAAGCTGGATTGCTGGAATATTACCTGCTGAATAAGTATTTGTATGCTTCAGTTTGGTTCTGTTAATAGAGATAGTCCTCCACTTATGACCATAATTGAGCCCAAAACCATGATTGTAAATCATTGCAGTCATAAGTCAGTGCATCACTCCTCCCCAGAGTACTGGTAGTCCTCGACTTGCAACTATTCATTTAGTGACTATTCAGTTACAACAGTTCTGAAAAAAATGATTTAGGACCTATCCTCGCACTTATGACCATCAAACTATCCCCACATGATCAGAATTTGGGCCTTTGACGACTGGCAGGGATTCACAATGGTAGCAGCATCTCAGGGTCACATGATCGTCATTTACGAACTTCCTAGCTAGCCTTTCAACAACCAAAGTCAATGGGAGAAGCTGAATTCACTTAATGACTGATTCACTTAACAGCTGCAGGGATTCATTTAACAACTGTGACCAAAAAAAGGCTGTAAAAATCACTTACCAACTACCTTGCTTAACAATGAAAATTCTGGCTCCATAAATTGAGGGTGACCCGTATTCTTAGGACTCTTCTCCAGCATTAAAGCAGCAATATTCTTCTAAGCCTACATCCTAAGTTTCTCCAAATGTCTTCCACTTTTTCTACTGGGGCTACAATTCCCATCTAGCACAGCCATGGCCATGTTGAATTCTAGGAACTGTAACTCCAGCCTATCTGGATTAAATGAACCAGTGTTCTGACTCGGGAAAATTGAGCTGTTTCAGTATCTGCCAGATATTTTGTATGCCTGTGTGAAAAAAAACTGTCATAGATCAGCTGAAATGAGAGCAACAGCCATTGAAGACTCACAGAAATGATATAACCTTGAGAGCAGTGGCCAGAATCAGCAGCAGTGGTAAAAACAGAGATTTTATGAAGAGCACAGGTCTGGATTAAGCCTCTTAAAATGAGAAACCGAAGGTCAAAGGGAGAAACAAATCAAGCAGAAACTGATCACAGGACCAAAAGGAATAAAGCGTTGTTGTTGTTTTAATTTTATTTCTTTCTGACAGGCAAGGAAGGACAAGAAATCTTTGCAAGCTGCATAGAAGGGTTGAGAATTCAAAGTGGAAATCAGGAACAGATTTACAGTCAGATTTAAAGCATGCATTGTGACTGGACCTACCAGAAGATACATTAAGAAAAAAGAGGGGCTTTGACCTATTAGATGGAATATTATACTATTAAACAGATGTTTGAATATGATTAAGAAAATAGATGATTCACCCCCTCCCCCAGTCTTTCTGTCTCGGCCGTTGCGGTCGCTTTTTCATCTTTCCGTCTCCCCACTTGCTCTGAGGTGCTTGGAGCGGAGCGGACCCCGCCGACTCGCTATGGCTGACGAGAAGCCCAAGGAAGGAGTGAAGACTGAAAATAACGATCATATTAATCTGAAAGTTGCAGGGCAAGATGGATCTGTGGTGCAATTTAAGATTAAAAGGCATACACCACTTAGCAAACTAATGAAAGCTTATTGTGAACGACAAGGCTTGTCAATGAGGCAAATCAGATTCCGATTTGATGGGCAGCCAATCAATGAAACAGATACACCTGCACAGTTGGAAATGGAGGATGAAGATACAATTGATGTGTTCCAGCAGCAAACAGGAGGCATGTACTAAAAGAAAGAACCAAACTTCCTTTCCCACAGGCAACATATTCACAGTTAGAAAAAAAGAGACCTGATTCAGCCACATCTTGACTACTGCAGTATAGCTTTCTCTCTTCTTTGATTTCTTTTCTTATTCCTTCTATTGTACATAAAGTAACTGGTGTATGTGCACAGACATGCATATTTTTTTAACTAAATAGCCAATTGTATGTTTTGATCAACATTGTATGGAGAAAGGGTGATAAAAACAAACCGGTCTGTGAAAATATCCCATTTTCTCCACTAGTGGCATGCTCCTCTAACTTTTATCTTTATATTCCAGTAAGTTATTTTTGCTCTCATTGTTGGAAAAAAAAAACCTTACATACTTTGTTTGATTGGACAATTTCATTGTTTTTCTTTTATCGT
This sequence comes from Bothrops alternatus, assembly GCA_034064705.1. NCBI lineage: Eukaryota > Metazoa > Chordata > Lepidosauria > Squamata > Viperidae > Bothrops > Bothrops alternatus. The sequence goes on along the minus strand of JARGCV010000057.1, from coordinate 11,287,334 downwards.
TGTACAACCAAGGACAATTTTATAACATTTTTGTACGTAGCTGTTACCTGTAGAGCAATCTGTCGAAGTAGGGGTAAATTACTCTAAAACAAAAGTTTGATCTTGGATAGTTTTCCCTTCCGTCTTGTTGTTTAAATAAACTTCTTGTTTAAAATAAAAAAAAAGAAAATAGATAACTGTTACAAATAGAAGTATTGTTATAATTAGATGGATAGGATTTGTAACTATAATAATAATAATAATAATAATAATAACAACAACAACAACAAAAACAATAGTAAAGTTGGAAGGGACCTTGGAGGTCATCTAGTCCAACCCCCTGCTCAGGCAGGAAACCCTATACTATTTCAGACAAATGGCTGTCCAGTCTCTTCTTAAAAACTTAGTCTCTTCTAAGGGGAAGAGCTTTGGGGAATAGCTTGACTCCCTCTTCTTTGGGGCAGCCCCTGAGATATTAGAAGACTGCTGTCATGTCCCCCCTCGTCCTTTTCTTCGTTAAACTAGACATATACCCAATTCCAGCAACCGTTCTTTATATGCTTTAGCCTCCAGTCCCCTGATCATCTTTGTTGCTCTTCTCTGCACTCTTTCCAGAGTCTTAACATCTTTTTTACATTGTGGTGACTTTGTTATGAGATGGGAAATACGAAAAATCTTCTCTGCCTTGCTTTTTTGACTGCCTTTCTGTGCTCAGCCAGTCTTTCTAGTTGCCCTCAGTTGCCTGTAGCCGTTGCTCCATCTTCAACGTTCAGCCAGGTTCTCTCAAGCTGCCGGTTGGGTCCTCGGCTGCTCCACCACCTCTGTCATGCTGCCTTGTCACCATCTGCAGGCCTCCCAGTCTGCCGCTGTCTCGTCGCCGCGCTCCTGCCGGCCGCCGCTGGCTGAGTTACTTTTGTCCAATCACTAAGAGACTGAGAATTCTAGTCCCACCTTAGGTATGAAAGCCAACTGGGTGACTTTGGCCCAATCACCAGGAGATTGAGAGTTCTAGTCCTGCCTTAGGTATGAAAGCCCACTGGGTGACTTTGGGCCAGTCCCTCTCTCTCAGCCCAATTGACCTCACAGGGTTGTTGTTATGGGGAAAATAGGAGGAAGTAGGAGTAATAGATATGTTTGCCATCCTGAGTTTAAAGTATTAAATGTTATATGTTATATAATAAATATTAATATTAAATTAAATATTAATGTTAAATTAAATAAATTATTAAATTAACAATTATAAAAATATAAAATATAAAATAAAATAAATAAATAAAATTAAATATGAAATATTAAAAAATAAAAGGTGGGTATAAATATAATAATAAATGCAATAATATTTAATAAAGATATATAATAATAATAGTAGTAATAATAGTAGTAGTAGTAGTAATCTAAAATTTTATTGTCATTTGACCCCAAGCCCACACGGATCCACCATGCTGAACTCCACATTTTGTTGAACATATGTTATTCCTGTTTACCTCAGAATCTTTTGATATTTATGTTTATTAATATTTTGTTGTTTTGCATGTAGACTGAGAACTTACGTACCAGAAACGAATTCCTTGTGTGTCTAATCACACTTGGCCAATAAAGTATTCTATTTTGCACTGAAAAGGCCTGCAAAGTCTTGGAATTGAGGGTGTTTTTTTTTTCCTTTTCCTACCCTTGGAGTGCCCTAATTATACAGCACATTGATTCAATAGTGCATTTCTGGATTGATCAACCTGCACGCCCCTCCCAGAGGAAATATCATTTGCAACAGCACTTTTTTTTTTATCTTTCCAAAGTATTCCCTGGGTAAATAAAATGCATCTTTTTTTTTTCCTCTCTGCTTAGCTTGGGCTGAAGAAAAAGGTAGGACGTCCAGGATGGCTCCCTGTTAAAATGTGCTGAAAGGAAGAAAAATAAACTTTATAACCCAGTGATCAGTGAGAAATCTTTTTCTGCTCTTCACCATCAGAAAGACACCAACAAACCTCAGAATCCTTTTACATTAAGATGACCTCCTTGACCTTGGTGTAGCCCACAGCGGCCATATTTTCAGTCCTCTCTGGCCATTAGAGTTGATGAATTAGTAAGACTGGAGACAGTGGTATCTCTCCAATGACCGTCCATCAGGAAATCAAGCCCAAACATTAAACAATGCTAAGATAATAATGATGAAGATGAATAACACTTTTTTTCCAATATAAAGGAGCTTGTTGCAAATCCGAAATTAATTGGAAAGGTGAAAGATATGTTAAGATTATCACTGTACAATTCAGGTCCTTTTTCTCCCAGTTGCTACCGTATTATTTTAAAAGATGTACCCTTCACTAAATGGTCTCAGAGAGTTTAAAGAAAACTTTTGCTGCTTAAGAAGAGGTTGCATAGCTAGGGGTGATCTTAAAAATATATACATCTTTTTCCTTGGAACAGAATTGCCCAATTCCTCTTAGCAATAGCAATAGCACGTAGACTTATATGCCGCTTCACAGTGTTTTACAGCCCCCTCTAAGCAGTTTATAGAGTCAGCCTATTGCCCCCAACAATCTGGGTCCTCATTTTACCGACCTCGGAAGGATGGAAGCCTGAGTCAACCTTGAGCCGGTCAGGATCGAACTGCCGAATGGCTGGCAGCCGGCAGTCAACAGAAGTAGCCTGCAATATTGCATTCTAACCACTGTGCCACTCTTAGGTAGGTAATCTCCTAGTCCAGGGGTAGGCAACTTTGGCTCTTTTATGACTCATGGACTTCAACTCCCAGAATTCCTGAGCCAGCATGGCTCAGCTTGGAAACCTCTCCCTTTCCCCTCAGCGTGGCTGGCTCAGGAATTCTGGGAGTTGAAGTCCACGAGTCATAAAAGAGCAAGGTTGCCTACCCCTGTCCTAGTCCAATCTATTCTTTGCATCCTATTAAATATGTTTTTATTCATTTATTTATATCCCAGCTTTATTATTTTTACAAATAACTCATGGTGGTAAACATATCCTTCCTCCTCCTATTTTTCCCACAACAACCCTGTCAGGTGGGTTGTACTGAGAGAGAGAGAGACTGGCCCAAAGTCACCCAGTTGGCTTTGATGATTAATGCGGGACTAAAACTCACCGTCTCCTGGTGATTGGCCCAAAGTCATCCAACTGGCTTCCATGGCTAAGGCAGGACTAGAACTCACGGTCTCCTGCTTTCGAACCTAGTGCCTTAACCACTAGACCAAACTGGCTCTCTGTATGTCGTTATTAATGAAATATATTAATATGTAATTAAATATGTAATTATTTTACTATGGTTTTGCATTAGAAGGATCAGCAACCATTTCCAATAGTGAATGTTTCCTGGCAGTATCTATCAACCAAGTTTTCTTCAGATTTCAGTCCATTCAGATCTCAACCCCAATTTCATGACGTATAAGCCTTTTCTTGTGTGATTTGTCAAAATCACAATGTTGTGGTGTTTCTTTGTGTTGATCTTTAAATTATTTTTTTTATTTAATGGGGAGGGGAAAGGAAACTCTCCTAGAGGTTATTTTTAGGGTGTTGCTGGTACTACAGCACTATAGCTGTCCATTGCTAACCCTGTCTTATATGGTGATCAAGCATTACAAGCTGGAGGTGTGCATAATATTACAGAATATTTTGAGCACAGAAGTAATTCCTTGTGGCCCCAAAGAGATCCAGCCTCAAAACAGACTCATTTCATATTTAGAAAACATCTAGTACATTTGAAATGAACTCTTTCAAAATTGGATGATGGAACATTTTACAAGCCCCTATTTTATATTAATTTCTATATCCTATATTTAAAAAAGGATGCTTCTTTCACCATAGATCAAGGAGTTCCTACCATGAGAAAAATCTTAAGCAGATAAATTTGTAATCCGGATCTGCACTGGTTATTCCTACAAACTATTTGAATCATGATTCAGGGGCAAAAAAACTGAAAGCATCCATACATACTGGGAAGCTCATATTTTTCATAACATAAGGATAAATTTTTTGGAACGAGCTCCCCCCCGAACTCCGTACGATGACGGACTTACGCACCTTCCGTCGGGAACTGAAAACTTTCCTTTTTCAACAGGCCGGCCTGGCATAGAAGCTCCGGCTCCAACCGGGTGAAAATGTTTTAGGGGGATTGTGCAATTTTTAGGATTTTTGTAATTTTTAGGATTTTAGGATTTGTATATATTGGGTTTTATAGATTTTATGGCCTAATTTGTTTAATTTATTTTTAAATATTTTAATTTTGTACATTTATATGTTTTTTAAATTTTAAGGCTGTAAACCGCCCCGAGTCCTTTGGGAGAGGGGCGGTATAGAAATTTAATAAATAATAATAATAAAATTTTCAGCCATTGCTTCTTTATTTTCCAATTAACCTTCAGGTTTCTCGTTCAGGTAAGTGAGCCTTTGGTGTGACCAGATACAAGCAGTCCTTGACATACAACCATTTGTTTAGTGACCGTTCAAAGTTACAACAGCACTGAAAAAAGTGACTTAGGACCGTTTTTCACAATTATGACCATTGCAGCATCCCTATGGGCACATGGTCACAATTCAGATCTTGCCAGCTTGCTCATATTTATGACGGTTACAGTGTCCCACGGTCATGTGATCATCTTTGCATCCTTCTACCAGCAGTCCGTGGGGAAGCCAGATTCACTTAACAACCGTGTTACTCATTTAACCACTGCAGTGAGTCACTTAACAAGCGTGGCAAGCAAAGTCGTAAAATGGGGCAAAACTCACTTAACAACTCCTTGCTTAACAACAGAAATTTTGGGCTCAATTGTTGCCATAATTCAAGGACTGCCTGTACACTACACCACCATTTTCACCACCCCCTCCAAACAATTAAATATCCCCTCCTCTCAAAATAGGAAGAAGGATGGATCTTTCGCCCATCCCAAATGGTATTTTTTTTTTCTTCCCACGTCTTTCTTAACAGGGCAAAAAGGAGAGATTTCACATACTTCCTTTGAAAGAACAGCAGGATAGAGTGATATATTTAAAATAAAAAAAAATCGAAACAGCTCAGCCTCATCAATTCTTTCATGCAGCGGGATTTTGGACGGGTGATAAAAAATAAAATCAAAACCAACAAAAAATTGGGTTGTGCCACTTGAAAAGAATGCTGAATCTCAGATCAGGTGACAGGAACATCTTCAAGCTGTGATTAAAGGAGACAGCTTGTAGGCTATTTTATTAGTTAAAAGTTCTTGCAAACGATATTGCCGGTGTGCACTGTGAGAGGCAAGGTTGCAGCCCTTCTCCTGGTTCACACAACTCTGTTTTTCTAGAGGGCATGCATGTGCAATCAGAGATGGGATTTAATGGAAAAATTCTTACCACAAGTGATCTTTTTGATTGAAGTGAAGAGGGAGCACATGGCAAGAACAGCCACCCAAATTAAAGCCCTCTGTTATGCATAGTTTGGGGTAGCTGAACAAATCTTGATTGATTGATTGATTGATTGGACTGCTCTTAAGGACCCCATTGGAAGATCATTTAAATAACACCCCCTCCTCAGGAATATTTCACAAATGGATCCACCTTTCTGTCATTTAGGATGGGGGTGAAAACAATTCCCTCTATTATAGGGTTTAGAATAGATCCGGGGTTTTCAAACTTGGCAACGTTAAGACTTGTGGACTTCAACTCCCAGAATTCCTCAGCCAGCCAGGGCTGGCTGAGGAATTCTGGCAATTGAAGTCCACAAGTCTTAAAGTTACCAAGTTTGAAGACCCCTGGAATAGATGCTCCTCAGTAGCTGACATAACTGGAAGAAGAAATAGCTTTGATTTGATTAGACCAAATGTACAAATTAGGTTGAAACCTGGCTCAAAAGCAGTAACTGAGAGAGGGATCTAGGAGTCCTAGTGGATAATCCCTTAAATATGAGCCAGCAGTGTGCGGTAGAAGCTGAAAAAGCCAATGCTATCCTAGGTGACATTAACAGAGGGACAGAATCAAGATCACGTGAAGTATTAGCACCTCTTTATAAATCTTTAGTAAAACCACACTTGGAATACTTTTGGTCACCATATTATTAAAAAGATGCAAAGGCTCTGGAAAGAGTGCAGAGAAGAGCAATAAGGATGATTATGGGGACTGGAGGCTAAAACCTATGAAGAACGGTTACAGGAATTGGATATGTCTAGCCTAGTGAAAAGAAGAACTAGGGGTGACATGATAGCAATGCTCCAATATTTGAGGGGCTACCACAGAGAAGAGGGGGTCAACCTATTCTCCAAAGTACCTGAAGGCAGGACAAGAAGTAACGGATGTAAACTAATCAAGGAGAAAAGCAACCTAGAACTAAGAAGAAACTTCCTGACAGTGAGAACAATTAATCAGTTGCCTCCAGAAGTTGTGGGTGCTCCATCACTGGAGATTTTAAAAAAGAGATTGAACAGTCATTTGTCTGAAATAGCAGATTTTCCTTTTCACTTGCGATGTTCCTGTTTTAAAGCCTGTTTGGTTTAGTGACAAAAGAACCAGGCTAGAGGCTAGGAGATCCTGGGTTCTACTTCTGTCTTAAGCACCCAAACCAGCTGGGTGACCTTGAGCCAGTCATTCTCCCTCAGCCCTAGGAAGGAGGTAATGGCAAACCACTTGTGAAATGTTGCAAAGAACCCTGCAGGGCCTAACCCGGGCAGTTGCCAGGAGTCAGCGCTGACTCAAAAGCACAATAAATAAAATACACTTCTGTTTTAGCCTTTCTTTATTGTTTTCACGCTGTTCCCATCAACCGTGTTGGAAAATACGTGCAGTTGTTAAGTGAGACATTTGTGAAGTGAACGTTGCCCCATTTTACGACCTTTCTTGCCACAGATGTTAAGCGAATCACTGCAGTTAATAAGTTAGTAACCAGGTTGTTAAGTGAATCTGGCTTCCCCACTGACTTTGCCTGTCAGAAGGTCGCAAAAGGAGATCAGGTGATCCATTGCCAAGCAACTGAATTTTGATCACGTGACCACGGGGTTGCTGCAACGGTCATAACTGTGAAAATCTGTCATAAGTCACTTTTTCCAGTGCTGTCGTAACTTTGAAAAGTCACTAAGCAAACTGTTGAAAGTCAAGGACTTTCTTGGGAAAATCACTTGCAAACTAAGAGGGGAAGAGAAATAACTGCTCCCTCCCCTTTTTTTTTCTAAAAGTGAAAGATTATAAGATTATAGTAGACATGAATCTAAATTGTTCATCTAACCTTTAAAATACCTTGGAAGAGGTTTCCATCAAAATCTTTACCTCAGGTTACAGATTGGATGTAATGGGGTCATTAAAACCCCATGAAACTCTATCTTTTAACATTTAAATGGTGTGTAAATGAGTGAGGGGCATCCTAATTGCAGGGGCTTTTTTTTTCCTGGGCAAGGGACAAAACTGCTGAGTCAGGCTTACTCTGTGCTTCCTCCAAACAGCAGCAAATGAGCTGGATGGTAAATGAGAAATTTATAAAAGACTGCACCACCATAGAGATGAACTTGATTTCGAACTTGATTACAGCAGCGAGACTGTTGGTGGGACAATATTGGAAGAAGCCAGAATTACCATCTATTGAAGAATGGACTTTGAAAGTTTTAAATTTAGCGGAAATGGCTAAAATATCTGCATACTTGAAAGATCACTCAAATGAAAAATATATGTTGGATTGGAAAAAATGGATAGAGTATACTCAAGGGAAATATCAATCTAACAAATTGTATTTAGCATATAGTTATTTTTTTTATTAGGATCACATAATTTTGTTTGATGTAGTGGGTTTTCTTTTCCTTTACCCGGTATTCACTTTGGGAAGTCGGGGGTAGGATGGGGGGGTATAATAATGTACTCAACAGTAACATTTGTAATATATAAGAAAGAAATATTTATTGATATAAGAGGGGTTGCTCGGACAGTACTTCTGGACTACATCTGGAGGGGGTTGAGAGGGAGGAGTGAAGGAGAGGAGGGAAGTAGGGTTGGAGGAGATGAGGGTGGAGAGAGAGGGAGCAAGAGAGGGGTGAGGAGGGAAGTAGGAGTCAGGGAGGAAGGAAGAGGGGGATGTAGTGAAGGGGGTGCTGCTGAGCAACACCCATAGCTATTTTATGCAAGCATCTAAAAGAATGTATGTTTTGTTTTGTGTGGGAGAAAGTTGAAAAAGAATGTATTAAGTTGAGTTGTATTTAATTTGATTCTTTGTTTAAAATTATAAAATCAATAAAATATTAAAAAAAAAGAGAGAGCGAGAAAGGATGGAGCAGTGGCAGATGCCAGAGGCCGGTCTTAATTCAAGGAGAAAACATTTGGTTTTGATCAGAAAAAAAGCTTCAGAACCCAGATCAGGAGCAACAGCAGAGTTGACTTTTGCTGCTGCTTCAGAGTTAAATAGGACTTGAAGCCAGAACTTTTCCTTTTAAGACTGATGGATCAACACTTAGAAAAGAACAATGGAAGATTATTTTAATACAGAATAATAGAGTCGGAAGGACCTTCTAGAGTTCTTCTGGATCAACCCCCTGCTGGAGCAAGAAACCCAATACCAGGGGTCTTCAAACTTGGCCTTTTTATGACTTGTGGACGTCAATGCCCAGAATTCCTCAACCAGTCTGCCTGAAGACCCCTGCCCTATACTACTTTACACAAATGGGTGTCCGATCTCTTCTTAAAAGCCTCCAGTGATGGAGCACCCACAATTTCTGGAGGTAGGCTGTTCCACTTATTAATCGTTCTCACTGTCGGGAAGTTTCTCTTTAGTTCTAGGTTGCTTCTCTCCTTGATGAGTTTCCATCCGTTGCTTCTTGTCCTGCCTTCAGGTGCTTTGGAGAATAGGTTGACTCCCTCTTCTTTGTGGCAGCCCCTGAGACGTTGGATAGATATACTGCTATCAGATAGTCCCAGGCTTATGACCACAGCTGGCTTTCATGCCTAAGGCAGGGCTAAAATTCAGTGCCTCCTGGTGATTGGTCCAAAGTCACCCAGCTGGCTTTCATGCTTAAGGTGGGACTAGAACTCATCATCTCCTGGGGATTGGCCCAAAGTCACCCAGTTGGCTTTCATGCCTAAGGTGGGACTAGAACTCATCCTGGGGATTGGCCCAAAGTCACCCAGTTGGCTTTCATGCCTAAGGTGGGACTAGAACTCATCATCTCCTGGGGATTGGCCCAAAGTCACCCAGTTGGCTTTCATGCCAAGGCAGGATTAGAACTCACCATCTTCTGGTGATTGGCCCAAAATAACCCAGCTGCTTTCATAGCTAAGGCAGGACTTGAACTCCAGGTCTCCCACTTTATCTTGATAATGCCATGCATTCCTCAGCACCTTCCAGGGTAAAGGGATATCAAAATCTGCAAATGCCAGGGGTGTATTGCAATCAAACCCTACCCATTTTACATATGCCATGATATTGCACACCTGAACAAAAGGGGGGGTCCCATGGCAGCCCTGCACCCAACATCTTGCAGACTTTGACCTTCTTCTGGGGGCATCCATGCTCGCATTCCTTCTCCTCCAGAAATGATATGGGCCTCAGGCCAGGGGTTAGACTGGCAGTGCCCTCTGATCTGCCCTCTGCTTCTTCTTTCCATTCTCCTGTCTTCTCCCAAGTTTCTGGATATTCTCCTTACTCAGATTCCCAGCCTCCAGCCTTCCTGCCAGCTCAGCAAAACTATTTCTCTCTTCACATCTTTCTCTGATAGATCAGATCCTCCCTGAGACCCACAATTTCAGCCCAGGGTCACATCCATTTTCTTGAGCAATTAGAATGTTCATCACTGTTTGATGACATTACATTTATCGGTGGAGGAAGTAGCTTAGTTGTAGTGGGGACTTTATTTCAGAGATGATAGATGCTTTTTTATTCAAGGTAATAAATGCCCTGATCTTTCCTTATTGGCTTAGGAAAGCTTTCCAATTTGGTTTCTCAGACACGGCTGCTTGATCGGCATTTTATTATTTTGACATTGTTCTACACAGGCTGGGTCAATAAGACTCTTTCACCTATCCAGATATAGCCCAACGAATTACAAAACTACAGAGTAAAAGAGCTGAAAGGGACCTTGGAGATCTTCTAGTCCAACCCCCTGCTCAAGCAGGAGACCCTATGCCATTCCAGACAAATGGCTGCGCAAATTTATTTATTTATTTATTAAATTTTTATGCCGCTCCTCTCCGAAGACTCGGAGCGGCTAACGGCATAAATAAAACAACATTTCAGCATTTCAAAACTAAAACCAAAGCTAAAAATCGTTTAAAAAGACCCCAAACACATTCATCATTCACACACAATCACAGTCATCCCCAATCTCCAGTGATGGAGCACCCACAGCTTCTGAAGACAAGCCGTTCCACTGCTTAATTATTGTCACTGACAGGAAAGTTCTCCTTAATTCTAGGTTGGATCTCTCTTTAATTATCTTCCACCTGTCATGTCTTGTCCTTCCTTCAGGTGCTTTTGCGAATAGGCCAACCGCCTCTTCTCTGTGACAGGCCCTGAAATGCTGGCAAACTGATATTGAGTCATCCATAATCCTTCTTTTTGTTAGACTAGATTAGACATACCCAGTTTCTGCAACTGTTCATCATGTCTCAGGGGCTGCCACAAAGAGGAGTGAATCAAGCTATTCTCCAAAGCGCCTGAGGGCAGGACAAGAAGCAAGGGATGGAAACTAATCAAGGAGAGAAGCAACCTAGAACTAAGGAGAAACTTCCTAACCGTTAGAACAATTAACCAGTGGAACAACCTGCCTCCAGAAGCAGTGAATGCTCCAACACTGGAAGTTTGTAAGAAGAGACTGGACAGCCATTTTTCTGAAATGGTAGAGGGTTTCCTGCCTGAGCAGGGGGTTGGATTAGAAGACCTCCCAGGTCCCTTCCAACTCTATTACTATTATGATTGGATTATGATTATTTCTTTTAGCCTCCAGCCCCCTAATCATCTTTGCTGCTCTTCTCTGCACTCTTTCTAGAGTCTCAACATCTTTTTTGTATCGTGGTGAGCAAAAGTGGACATAGTATCCCAAATGTGGTCTTACCAGTTCAATTATAAAGTGTAAATTGGGAGTGGATGTTAAAAGTGAAGATAATCCTTGACTTATTTATTTATTAATTTATTTATTAATTTGATTTGTATGCCGCTCCTCTCCGGAGACTCAGAGCAGCTCACAACATATACAAAACATCAAAACATTAAAAATAGGTACCCAACACACGCACAACTTTTGAACCACAACCCACAATCATCCCCAGGCCTGCCGGCAAAGATAAGTTTTAAGGTTCTTTCGGAAGGCCAGGAGAGTGGGAGAAATGTGGACTTCAAGGGGCAGTTGGTTCCAGAGGGTGGGCGTCACAACAGAGAAGGCCCTCCCCCTAGGACCCGCCAAACGACATTGTTTCGCTGACGGGACCCGGAAGAGGCCGACCCTGTGCGCTCTCACCGGTCGTAGGGAAGTATGTGGCAGAAGACGGTCCCGTAAGTATCCTGGTCCAGAGCCATATAGGGCTTTATAGGTAATGACCAGCACTTTGAATTGTGCTCGGAGACCAATAGGCAACCAATGCAGCGTGCGGAGGGTTGACGAAATGTGGGCATAACGTGGAAGGTCCACAATTGCTCGCGCAGCTGCATTTTGCACTAATTGTAGTCTCCGAACACTCTTCAAGGGCAGCCCCATGAAGAGAGCGTTGCAGTAGTCGATCCTCGAGGTGACAAGAGCATGTGTGACTGTGAGGAGAGACTCCCGATCCAAATAAGGACGCAACTGGTGCACCAGGCGAACCTGGGCAAATGCCCCCCTCGCCACAGCCAATAAATGATGTTCCAATGTCAGCTGTGGATCAAGGAGGACACCCAAGTTGCGAACCTTCTCCGAGGGGTATATAGATTCACCCCCCAGGGTAATGGAAGGACAGATTGAAGCGTCCTTGGGAGACATAACCCACAGCCACTCTGTCTTGTCAGGGTTGAGCCTTAATCTGTTAACGCCCATCCAGACCCTCACAGCCTCCAGACACCGGCACATCACCTCAACCGCTTCACTGATTTGGTCAGGAGTGGAAATGTACAGCTGAGTATCATCAGCGTGCTGATGGTATCTCACTCCATGCCAATGGATGATCTCTCCCAGTGGCTTCATGTAAATGTTGCAAAGTAGGGGGGAGAAAACTGACCCCTGAGGCACCCCACACGGGAGTAACCTAGAGGTGGACCTCTGACCCCCCACAAACACCGACCGACCGGAGAGATAGGAGGAGAACCACCATAACACAGTGCCCCTCGTGTTAAACTGTTATGACAGTTTAAGTGACAGTTCAAAGTTGCAATGGCACTGAAAAAAGTGACTTATGACCGTTTTTTACAATTACGACTGTTGCAGCATCTCCATGGGCGCATGATTAAAATTCGGACACTTGGCCACTGGCTTATATGGATGATGGCTGCAGTGTCCCTGGGTCACGTGTTCCCCTTTTGCGACTTTCTGACCAGCAAGGCCAATGGGAAAGCCATATTCACTTAACAACCGCACAACAAACTTAACAACTGCAGGGATTCACTTAACAACTACGGCAAGAAAGTTCATAAAATAGGGCACATGAATTTTGAGCTCAATTGTGGTCGTAATTTGAGGACTACCTGTAGTACGAAAAAGTATGGGGAAAAAAAATCAAATTCCTTTCATGAAGAGCAGAAGGCATCCAAAGAAGACATCAGAAAATGTCAAGGGGTTGCCCAAGGTTTTGCACATGCTCAAAAAAGTGAAAATGATGATCACACTAACACAATTATGTGAATTAACTTTAATTAATTAGGATTCACATGAATCCCAGCACATAGGGTTGGCCTCCTATGGGTCCCGTCTGTTAGGCAATGTCATCTGACGGGGCCTAGGGCAAGGGCCTTCTCCGTTACTGCCCCAGCCCTCTGGAACCAGCTTCCCTCAGAGATTCATACTGCTTCCTCCCTCCTAGCTTTCCGGAAATTGTTAAAGACGCATTTATGCCGACAGGCTTGGGGCGTATGAGCTGTGCTCTGCCCCTGGGCCTAGGAATGTCCCTCCATCAGCGATTGTGAGTTGACTGTGCTTGTATGTTGTATGAATGTTATTGTATTTTTATTGTAAGCCGCCCTGGGTCTTAGGAGAAGGGCGGCATATAAGTTCAAATAAATAAATAAAATAAAAACAGATGTGATTGCTTTAATGAACCATGTTAGACCTGGTTGCTTGTGCCTACATAAGAAAAACAGCGGGGGAGGGGCTTTGATCTCACTGTCACGGCTGCCATCTTGATTTTTTTCAACCATATCCTTCGGAGCTTTGATGTGATGGGAACCCCACCCACTACAGCGGCACTGATTATGCAGCTGTCCCTGCCATCTTGACTTTTTTGACCTCCTTCCCATAGCAGGCCCCCTGTGCCAATGCACTTCTTCAAAACCATAAAAAGCTATAGGAATCACCCCAAATTCTGGCCAAGTGGACTTGCCAGAGATGAAACAGGCTTCAAACCTAAAAGCTTGGGGACCCCTTTGTCTCTCTGAGGAAATCATTTAAAATCTGGGTTTCAATTTACTTTGAAAAAGGCTGACGAAGCCTCTGACTCTCATTCTGACGACTCTGACCTTTCATCATAATCTCTCAGCCGACTGACACGAAGAATTGCAGATGGAGTTTTGCATCTCCAGCTATTCTCCAGCGTGATAATGGTCATTTTATCATTCAGGGAAGTGACTTGATCCCAGAATTATGGTAGCTAAAATCATTTCCACATTTATTTTAAGTCATTGGTAGAAGCAGAAGGGCAGCTGAAGAAAGTTTGTGAAAGAATAAAGAGTGATACTATTATTGTTACTATTATTATTACTATTATTATTATTATTAATAATAATCATCATCGCACAGTCAGCCAGGTGTTCAGACTGGATTTGGCATTTTTGTCTACCTATCAAGTCCTTACCAACCGCCATGACTGGTTTTCCCCCAAGATCAAGAGCGAAGATTCTGTTGATCTGACAGGATCAGCCCGCCCCCAAATGGGAAAAGATGTGCATACACAGCATAGAGTGTCCAAGCTGTTTAGGAACTCTTTCTGTGGCTGGAACAAATACATTTCTTGGAAGTGACCTTCTCATCCAAAATCAGGGAACTGCAAATGCATATGCCATTCTCTCTCTCTCTCTCTCTCTCTCTCTCTCTCTCTCTCTCTCTCTCTCTCTCCTCTCCTCTCCTCTCCTCTCCCTCCCTCTCTTTGTTTCTCTCTCTCTCTCTTTTCTCCCTCCCTCTCTCCCTCCTTCTCTCTCTCTCTCTCTCCCTGCTTCTTTCTCTCCCTTTCCCTCCTTCCCTCCCTCTCTTCCTCCCTCCCTCCCTCTCTTTCTCTCTCTTTCTTTCTCTTTTTTCTCCCTCCCTCTCTCCCTCCTTCCCTCCTTTTTCTTTCCCTCTTTCTCTCTCCCACTCTCCCTCCTTCCCTCCCTCTCTTCCTCCCTCCCTCTCTCTCTCTCTCTCTCTCTCCTCTCCTCTCCCTCCCTCTCTTTGTTTCTCTCTCTCTCTTTTCTCCCTCCCTCTCTCCCTCCTTCTCTCTCTCTCTCTCTCTCCCTGCTTCTTTCTCTCCCTCTCCCTCCTTCCCTCCCTCTCTTCCTCCCTCCCTCCCTCTCTTTCTCTCTCTCTTTCTTTCTCTTTTTTCTCCCTCCCTCTCTCCCTCCTTCCCTCCTTTTTCTTTCCCTCTTTCTCTCTCCCACTCTCCCTCCTTCCCTCCCTCTCTTCCTCCCTCCCTCCCTCTCTTTCGCTCTCTCTTTCTTTCTCTTTTTTCTCCCTCCCTCTCTCCCTCCTTCCCTCCTTTTTCTTTCCCTCCTTCTCTTACTCTCTCCCACTGTCCCTCCTTCCCTCCCTCTATCCCTCCTTCTCTCTTTCTCTCTTTCTTCTCCCTCCCTCTCATTCTCTCTCCCTTCTTTCTCTCTGCCTCTCCCTCTCCCTCCCTCCTTCTCAGCCTCTCTTTCTTTCTTTCTTTCTTTCTCTTTCCCTCTTTCTCTTTCTCTCTTTCTCTCTGTATGACACTGCATAGACCCTGCATTGCAGTCTCCGCAAGGGGAATTAATTCTGCCCTCACCTCCTGACCCAAAGGTGGGAAGAGGGCCAGCAGGGCTGTATGGATAGAAATTGAGAGGCCTGAATAATAGTCCCATAAAAATAAAACTATCACCATTTCTGATAGAAAGTTGCTGGGTTCATCATTGGTTTTTTTTTAAGGGAGATGAGTTTCTTCAAACTGCACAGATAGGTTATATGCAAAGAACAGTTACTCTGCAAAGGTGTGGAGAATGGGCAGGCAATCTTATTGTGCGAAGGATGTCCCTTTGTAAAAATGGTAGTATTTGCTCACAGTGCTCTCCTATGTCTAAGTATATTCATCCATGTTGTATGGCTGTATTATTATTATTATCCTTCTCATCTTCTCTACTACTCCCCCCCTTATTGGTATCATTATTATGATTATTACTCTTGATTATTACCAAGGCAAGAGACTTTATCGTATCCCAGACAAATAGCTGCCAATCTAGCAGTGTTCCAGTATCTGAGGAGCTGCCACAAGGCAGAGGGGGTCAGGTTGTTCACCAAAGCACCAAAGGGAAGGTCAAGAAACAATGGTAGGAAACTGATCAAAGAGAAAAGCAACCTGGAATTAAGGAGAAACTTCCTAACAGTAAGGACAATTAACCAGTGGAACAGCTTGCCTCCAGATGTTGTGGGTGCTCCATCACTAGAGATTTTTAAGAAGAGGCTAGACATTCACCTGTCTTGAGACGATATAGGCTCTCCTGCTTGAACAGAGGGCTGGACTAGAAGACCTCCAAAGTCCCTTCCAGCTCTATTCTATTCTATTTTCTTGAAAATCTCCAATGATGAAGCATCCACAACTCCAGGAGGTAAGCTGTTCGACTGATTAATCGTTCCCATTGTCAGGAAATTTCTTCTTAGTTAGAACTCAGCATCTCCTGGTGATTGGCCCAAAGTCATTCAGCCAGCCTTCATGCTTAAGGCAGGACTAGAATTCGCCATCTCCTGGTTTCTAGCCTGACACTTGACCAGGGGTAGGCAACCTTGTCTCTTTTATGACTTGTGGACTTCAACTCCCAGAATTCCTGAGTCAGCATGGCTCAGCATGGAAACCTCTCCCTTTCCCCTCAGCATGGCTGGCTCAGGAATTCTGGGAGTTGAAGTCCACGAATCATAAAAGAGCCAAGGTTGCCTACCCCTGTCCTAGACCAACCTGGGTCTCCCATTAAAAGACATAAGATTGATAAGAAGCAGCTCACTTCCTCAGATGCAATGGAATGGCTCAAAGAATTCAGGGGAAAAAATGAAGAAAAATAGCCTTTCAAAGATAAGAAAGATAGCTTGCTTCTAGCTACTTCTGCCCGGAGAGTTTCCTTATCTACCCTCTTAAAGGCAAGAGAAGTTGACCATTTATTTTTTATTTTAAAAAAGACATTGTTCCTTCTAACCCTTTCTCATCCCTGATCACCATCAGTGACTTCTCCACAGCATTGTCTACCATAAAAAGTGATTCCCATCTGCCTCTCCACTGCTAAGCACTGCTCTGATTTTCCCAGAGGTTAGAGGACAAGAATTAATCACCCCTATTTTTATTTGGGGATTTAACAATCTGTATTAAACTTCATCTGTCCATGCTTCCTTGCAGATTCAGAATTATAGCCCCCAACTTATTATGGAAACCTCATTTGTTTTTTCTTTATTCCAGCAGGCAGTCACTTGCCAGTGTGGTTTTACATGATCATATACATTCAGTGTCACCGAGAGGTAATTAGATTTTAAGACCCTCAATTGCACGCGACGCAGCCACCATTCCAGCTTTATGACAGCACTGAACCACTGTCGTTTTGCTTATGGCTGTTGATTTTGCAATAAGAATAACACTGTTGGCCCATTACTCAATGGAAAATGTAGTCTATGTGGTTGGTACCTGGTCGGGAAAAAGATTCAGATGAGGTGACTCTGGAGAAAAAGGCACAGTACTTTTTTTATAGCGGGCATACCAGCTTCTTCATGAACACAGATGTGGCTGCTTTAATGAGCTGTGCTAAAGACCTGGTTGTTTTAAATGGGTCTTCTGAAGCTCTGCTCCCTGGTGTTCAGACCCCTCTGTCTGAATTATTTTCAATCCTACAGTCCACAACTTTTGTAGGATGGGTGAGAGTGCTGATTCAAATGCTGGCAAAACTGAAAATATTTTAAGCTCGTTTGAATGATGTGAATTAACTTTAATTAATCAGGAAAACAGATGTGATTGCTTTAATGAACCATGTTAGACCCGGTTGCTTTGAAGGGATCTTCTGAACCTGCTCCTATGTGTTCAGAACCACTGAACTATTTCCCAAGTTTGCACAACTCTTACAGTCCACAAGCTCTGTGGCATGGGTGAGAATGCTGATTCAAATTACTGGCCAAGCAGAAAATATTTTAAGCTAATTTGAATTATGTGAATTAATTTTAATTCATTTGGGAAACAGATGTGGCTGCTTTAATGAGCCATGCTAAAGACATGTTTTGTTTTTTTAAAAAAGTGTTCTGAACCTGATCCCATGTGTTCAGAACTAGTTTGTCCTTCTGAGTATGCACAGCTCAGAAAATTTTTAAACTTGTAAAATTTATCAGCCGTTGGATAAATCTGGCTTGACCAAGTTTGCATTCAGAAGCTAAGGAAGGCAAGTGTGTCCAAATGTGTGGTTAAAAGATGGTAGTCACAACAGTGAAATTGAATCTCTACCTGTTTTTGGTTTTTTTTCAAAATTTGTGAGGCCTAAAAAACAGGCCGAGCTTCGATTGTACACTGTGGCTGCCATTTTGACCTTTCTTTCATCCTACACTGTGTACACCCCTGAGAACATGCATCGGACCAGGTTACTTACGGGACCGTCTGCTGCCCATGAAACCCAGCGACCGGTTAGGGCCCACAGAGTCGGCCTTCTCCAGGTCCCGTCAGCCAGACAGTATCACCTGGCGGGGCCTAGGGGAAGAGCCTTCTCTGTTGCGGCCCCAGCCCTCTGGAATCAACTCCCCCTGGAGATCCGTATTGCCCCCACCCTCTCCGCCTTTCGCAAATTATTGAAGACCCATCTTTGCCGACAGGCCTGGGGCAGTTGACACCTTGCCCCAGCCAGTGTATGTATGTTTGCATGTCTGTCTTTGGATGATTGGTTTTTTAATTAATGGGTTTTACAATGTATTTTAATACTAGATTTCTTCATGTTAGTATTCATGTTGTGAGCTGCCCTGAGTTCTTGGAATAGGGCGGCATAGAAATCTAATAAATAAATAAAATAAAATAAATAAATAAATAAATAAATAAAAGACCTGGACAGGAGGCCTCAAGGAGAGCCTAGGATTGTAGATTAGACTAGGCAGTTGAAAAAACATTCTGGAAGAAGTCAATGACAAGATTTTGTGACTAAAGCTATGGACTAAAGGCATGCCCATGTAATCCCCAAAGTTGACCTCCGTTGAAAAACATCTTTACTCCTTTATCTTTTAAAAGTATTCAATGCAGTCTGGCAAAAGTAATGTGGGAACAAAGCTGACAAGCCGCTAAATTTTGTTTATTGTCATTGCAATAGTTTTTCCACATGCATTTAATTTTCCCGGGAATGTTTCGCAGAAAATAAAGGGGCCATTTAAATAGAAGAACAGCACAAATATTCAAAAGGCATAGTAAAAAAATTGGAGAGTAACCAATAAAACACGGACAGTTCAATTGTGAAAGTTCTTCCGAAGTCTATCAGCTCAGAGGCATGCACAGAGTCAAACTGACAGCCTCCATCCTTCATCAAAGCCCCACCCCTTTTTGACTTGGTCGTAAGTTGAGGACTACCAGCATGTCTCCCAATCACAAAGCTGTTGAGAAGTTCCCCTTTCAGCAAAAGCACCTCTGAAGTCCAGAGGTCTTGGAAAACCATGAGTGTGTGTGTGTGTGTGTGTGTGTGTGTGTGTGTGTGTGTGTGTGTGTGTGTGTGTGTGTGTGTGTGTGTGTTTGGAAGACCACACTTTGTTCATTTGGGGTGGTGGGGGCAGAGTTAGAGAGGCAAAAATCCAGGATAATCAGTTTGGGAAGCACTGGATTGTGAGTTTGAACCATCCGGTGGAAAAACCAAGGAGAAGTTGCGTCATCTTCTCATTCTTCATGGAAACAAAAGCTTTTCCCCCACCCGTCGCTTTATGGAAGGAATTTCTGCCTCCTTCCTAATTTGTAGCAATTCTAGAGTCTCCCTTGGGTGCTATCACTCTAACAAGACACTTCTTGGCATATTTTTTTTCTCCCTTTAAGTGCTATGTCGGTTATCTGTTATCTACCCTAGAGAGTCTTTTCCGAGAGTCCTAATCAAATGTTGCTAAAGAAACAAGGAGCAAGAGATTGGGTGAACTTAGATGACCTCTATGCAATTTGGGGGGGGGAGGGTTGCCCTAATTTCTCAAATTGTGTAAGCATACAATAAGGCAGGAATGACAATAAGCAGAGATTCCCGATCCAGGACTAAGGAAAGACAGTCCTTGACTTACCACCACAACAGGCTCAAACTCAACCCCGACAAGACGGAGTGGCTATGGGTTCTGCCTCCCAAGGATAATTCAATCTATCCGTCCATCAGCCTGGGGGGGAGCTTTTGACCCCCTCGGAGAAGGTCCGCAATTTGGGCGTCCTCCTCGATCCACAACTAAATTTGGAACATCATCTTTCGGCTGTGGCGAGGAGGACATTTGCCCAGGTTCTCCTGGTGCACCAGTTGCGGCCCTATTTGGACCGGGAGTCTCTTCTCACAGTCACTCATGCCCTTATCACCTCGAGGCTCGACTACTGCAATGCTCTCTACATGGGGCTACCTTTGAAAAACGTTCGGAGACTTCAGGTAATGCAGAATGCAGCCGCGCGAGCAGTGTTGGGCTTGCCCAGAAATGCCCACATTTCGGCATCACTCCGCGAGCTGCATTGGCTGCCAATTGGTCTCCGAACGCAATTCAAAGTGTTGGTTATGACCTATAAAGCCCTACATGGCATCGGACCAGGTTACTTACGGGACCATCTGCTGCCCCATGAATCCCAGCGGCCGGTTAGGGCCCACAGAGTCGGCCTTCTCCAGGTCCCGTCAGCCAGACAGTGTCGCCTGGCGGGGCCTAGGGGAAAAGCCTTCTCTGTTGTGGCCCCGGCCCTCTGGAACCAACTTCCCCCGGAGATCCATATTGCCCCCACCCTCTCCGCCTTTCGTAAATTACTTAAAACTCACCTCTGCCAGCAGGCCTGGGGCAGTTAACATCTTGCCCCAAGCCAGTGTATGTCTGTGTGTATGTTGAATGATTGGTTTTTTTAAATTAAGGGGTTTTTTATATATGTATTTTTAAATGTTGATTTCTATTATGTTGTGAGCCGCCCTGAGTTCTCCAGAATAGGGCGGCATAGAAGTCAAATTAATAAATAAAATAAATAAATAAACTGAGCTCAAAATTTCTATTGCCAAGCAAGACAGTTGTTAAGTGAATTTTGCTGCATTTAACAACCTTTCTTGCCAAAGTTGTTAAGCAAATCACTGCAGTTGTCAAGTTAGTTGCAATAGCAATAGCACTTGAACTTATATACTGCTTCACGGTGCTTTACAGCCTTCTCTGAGCAGTTTACAGAGTCAACATCTTGCCCCCAACAATATGGGGTCCTCATTTTACCGACCTCGGAAGGATGGAAGGCTGAGTCAACCTCCAGCCCCATCAAGAGAGAACTCCAGACTGTGGGCAGAGTTTGCCCACAATACTGCATTCCAATCACTGTGCCACTATGGCTCCAAATAACAGGGTTGTTAAGTGAATCTGGCTTCCCCATTGACTTTGCTTGTCAAAAGGTCACAAAAGGTGACGACAGGACCCCAGAGAATACTGCAACTATCAGTCAGCTGCCAAGCATCCAAAGTTTGATCATATGACCATGAGGATGCTACACATCTGAGGGATCTCGGAGTCCTAGTGGACAATCACTTAAATATGAGCCAGCCGTGTGCTGCAGCTGCCAAAAAAGCTGACACAGTGCTAGGCTGCATTAACAGAGGGATAGAATCAAGATCACATGAAGTGTTAATACCACTTTACAATGCCTTGGTAAGGCCACACTTGGAATACTGCATCCAGTTTTGGTCACCATGATGTAAAAAAGATGCTGAGACTCTAGAAAGAGTACAGAGAAGAGCAACAAAGATGATTAGAGATCTGGAGGCTAAAGCATATAAAGAACAGTTGCTGGAATTGGGTATGTCTAGTCTAATGAAGAGAAGGACGAGGGGAGACATGATAGCAGTCTTCCAATATCTCAGGGGCTGCCACAAAGAAGATGGAGTCAAGCTATTCTCCAAAGCACCTGAAGGCAGGACAAGAAGCAACGGATGGAACAGCAACTGTTCCTTATATGCTTTAGCCTCCAGATCTCTAATCATCTTTGTTGCTCTTCTCTGCATTCTTTCTAGAGTCTCAACATCTTTTTTACATCGTGGTGACCAAAACTGGATGGAAACTAATCAAGGAGAGAAGCAACCTGGAACTAAGGAGAAACTTCCTGACAGTTAGAACAATTAACCAGTGGAACAACCTGCCTCCAGAAGCGGTGAATGCTCCAACACTGGAAGTTTTTAAGAGGATACTGGACAGCCATTTGTCCAAAATGGTATAGGGTTTCCTGCCTGAGCAGGGGGTTGGGCTAGATGACCTCCGAGGTCCCTTCCAACTTTATTATCATTATTACATCAAAAACTGTCATAAGTCACTTTTTTCAGTGCCACTGTAACTTCGAACAGTCACTAAACAAATGTTGTAAGTCAAGGATTACCTGTACTGAGTACCTAATCCATCTGCCATTCCATGATGGGCTGGGATTTGTTCCCTTTCAGGATACAGCACACTGTATCCACCAACTTATTTCCTCCATAGATCTGAGTAAGCGTTCAAAATAATGGAGCCTGGATGCAGAACTCCGGAGCAATTCCTACAGCACTACATGAAGCAGAAGCATTATTAACCCCGATCAGGCCCGCCGTGATTTATGCTGTCTCTGCAATTTTGCATCTCATTATCTACCTTCCTGGGATGACAATTATTAAGGTGCAGTGGAATTACTACGTGAATTGTGCTCTCTACTGTATGAATCGGTGCAGTTCTGTCCCACCCCTACCTGGTCGTAAAGCTTTATTACACTTTGCACCAGACAGCCTTAGCTCAATGGGGTGGTGGTACATGATGATCCTGAAGCCTTGGCACTCTTTCCAATGTTACTTTTCTCTTCAAGGGACCAGAGATCTATTTTTGGTTGCTTCAATTAAAGAAAAGAATACAATTAATTTTGTTTCTACGGTATGTGGGAACCGCTTTTGGGCTTTGGGCGTGAGGTGGGGGGAAAAAAATGAAACTTTGATTTTGGGTTTTTCTGGTTCAATAGGTTTGTTGTTATGCAAGTGAACAGAACAGAATAGAATAATAGAGCTGGAAGGGACCCTGGAGGTCTTCTAGTCCAACCCCCTGCTCAGGCAGGGAACCCTAGTGCAGTGATGGCAAACCTTTTAGAGACTGAGTGCCCAAAAACCACCCCTGCCCCACCCCCACTCTGCCCCCACTCCAGCCCTGCCCCCCTGTCCCCTGCCCTGCCCCATCCCACCCCCGCCCCACCCACCTGTAGGGCCACCCACCGCCTCCATGGCCCGCTGCAGATCGCCCAGGCATCCCGTCAGCACCATGGCGACCACGCCCTCTGCCCGTGCCCTGCAGCATCAATTGTGCGCGACGGGGCGTGAGGGTGGAGTCTTGCCCCCCCTGCCCAGCTGCCATGTCCTTGGCTGTGCTGCTCTGCGCGGACCGTGCTCGGGGGCGACTCTCCTCCTGGGGGGCTGCTGGTGAGGGGGTCATGGGGGGAGGCGGGGCTAGGGCAATGGCACGTGTGCCCACAGAGAGGGCTATGCGTGCCGCCTCTGGCACGCATGCCAGAGGTTTGCCACCACTTGGCTTTTAGTAAAATGTGTCTTTCACTGGAGCTGAGAGTCTTTCTTGCCTAAAGGACCAATTCGGGGTCTGTCATAACTTCAAACAGTCACTAAGCAACAGGTCATAAGTCAAAACGTAGTAAGTGGTCATTTTTGTATTACGCTGCATTCTTCCTCTTAAGTGACTATCTGTGTAAATCAGCTATGTGTGTAAAAGGGGGGGTGGGTTTAGAAAATAGTAGGGGGTCTATGGATATTATTTCACCAAAATAAAAATAGTTGGGAATTGTTAGTATTGGGACCGCAGGTTAGTGTGCTGTCAGAAGGCAACAGCCCAATCCAATCAATCGTGCTCTTTAAGCCAACTAGTTATTGTCTATATTACCCATAAAATATACCTCTCTGGAAAACCCATCGAGATAAAATAAGCCATCAATCTTGATATACATTACTACTGATTTTGCATACGCGGGCTAGATCAAGTATCTTCCCGAGCTTCACCGTTTGCTCAAACCATATTAAAATACATAGTCAGATGTTACAACTTACAGAGCTTGTTCTGTTCATAAATTGTTGCCACTGATTGGGACATAAAACATATTTTATAATGCCATAAAGCCCCCAGAAGAGACAATATTACTCAGGTTTGCCTTTATAGCTCGATAGGTATGGATTTCTTGAAGCCAAAAACCTGGTGTGCATTTTACGCCCACGTCTGGAGGAAGAAGAGGAAGAGGATGAGGCACAGAAACATCAGCCATTTCAATAAAACATTATGATTATATTGTTTAATGAGACGAGCATCATTGCCACATCAAATTCTGAACCCTTAAATCAGGGGTCTTCAAACTCGGCCCTTTTTACGACTCGTGGACTTCAACTCCCAGAATTCCTCAGCCAGAGTGCCTGGCTGAGGAATTCTGGGAGTTGAAGTCCATGAGTCGTAAAAAGGGCGGAGTTTGAAGACCCCCTGCCTTAAATTGTTAGTTCTGAACATATGTGACTCCCTTAGGATCAGCCTTGTCTGGGGAGAAACTGGAGCTCATCTTTGTGTGAAATTTTGGTCAGAAAAGTTAAAAAAAAAAAAAAAGGAAAAGTCATCGTTGGATCAACACGTTGGGCAATATTATGCAGTTTTAGCAAGTCTAGTTGCAGTGCCTTTAAGCCATGATCCTTAATACGCATCCCCACATCATTTAGGGCATGCGCTGGAGTTTTACCGCATCATCCACAGATAACAACAACAACAACAACAACAATGATAATGATAATGATAATAAAGTTGGAAGGGACCTTGGAGGTCATCTAGTCCAACCCCCTGCTCAGGCAGGAAACCCTGAGCTCATCGTGAGAACTAAATAAACCAAGTGGCCACGATGCAGAATAAGCGCGGAGATCCTAGAAAGTGTGCAGAGAAGAGCGACAAAGGTGATAAGGGCTTGGAGGCTAAGTTGTAGGATGAATGGTTACGGGGACTGGGTATGTTAGCCTAATACCCGATAGCATCTTCTGAAGCTTGTAAGGTTGTTAGAGGGAAGAGGGGGCTCAGAGGAGACATAACAGCATCTTCCAAGAGCTGTCACAGGGAAGAGGGCATCAGTTTATTCTCCATAATACCTGAAGGCAGGACAAGAAGCAATGTGTGGAAACTCCTCAGCGGGAGAGCCAACCCAGAACTAAGAGGGAATTTCCTGATAGTGAGAACAATTAATCAGTGGAAAGAATAGAATAGAATAGAATAGAATAGAATAGAATAGAATAGAATAGAATAGAATAGAATAGAATAGAATAGAATAGAATAGAATAGAATAGAATACGGTAGAATAGAATAGAATGGAATGGAATGGAATGGAATGGAATGGAATGGAATGGAGCAGAGCAGAACAGAACAGAACAGAACAGAACAGAACAGAACAGAACAGAACAGAATAGCATCACTAGGAAACCACTCTCCAATACATTGTGCGACATCACATGGCATCGCGAGCTTGACATGTCTGTTGTAGGTCATCTAGTCCAACCCCATTCCCAAGCAGGAGACCCTACACCATTTCTGACAGATGGCAGTCCTTACCTCCAAAAGTTGTGGGTGCTCCAACACTGGAGGTTTGTAAGAAGAGACTGGACAGCCGTTAGACTGAAATGGTATAGGGTTTCCTGCCTGAGCAGGGGGTTGGACTAGAAGACCTCCAAGGTCCCTTCCCACTCTATTATTCTATGATTCCAAGTTAGAAACATCGTGTGCACCAATAAAGGAGAATATTTGCAGCCTCAGGGTTGAAATGAGGGGTCTTTAGTGCCCTCTGAGCTTGGCTGTTTTCTTGCAGACATTTCATTACCCAAACTTGGTAACATCAGCAGTAGTAGGACTCCCATCTTGTGTGAAAATAGTCTCTGGGGGTATCAAACCTTAGCTTCTCCTGGGATCAATCACACAGGCAATCCTTTGGTCTCCCGTTAATTGAAATGCAAGCCCATTGGGCCATACATCCGATGGAAATATTGATTTGCAAACCATCCTGAGGTTTCCAGCTGTGGGATTGCCTAAATCAGAGGTGTCCAACCTTGGCAAATTTACGAACTGTGGACTTCAGCTCCCAGAATTCCCCAGCCAGCTATTGATTTCTAAACTAAATTCTGGTATTTAGAAACCATATTATGCTCTAAACTAGGGATATCCAACTTCAGCAACTTTAAGACTTGTGGACCTCAGTTCCCAGAATTCCCCAGCCAGCATAGCTGGCTTAAGACTTGTGGACTTCAGTTCCCAGAATTCCCCAGCCAGCATAGCTGGCTTAAGACTTGTGGACCTCAGTTCCCAGAATTCCCCAGCCAGCATAGCTGGCTTAAGACTTGTGGACCTCAGTTCCCAGAATTCCCCAGCCAGCATAGCTGGCTTAAGACTTGTGGACCTCAGTTCCCAGAATTCCCCAGCCAGCATAGCTGGCTTAAGACTTGTGGACCTCAGTTCCCAGAATTCCCCAGCCAGCATAGCTGGCTTAAGACTTGTGGACTTCAGTTCCCAGAATTCCCCAGCCAGCATAGCTGGCTTAAGACTTGTGGACTTCAGTTCCCAGAATTCCCCAGCCAGCATAGCTGGCTTAAGACTTGTGGACCTCAGTTCCCAGAATTCCCCAGCCAGCATAGCTGGCTTAAGACTTGTGGACCTCAGTTCCCAGAATTCCCCAGCCAGCATAGCTGGCTTAAGACTTGTGGACTTCAGTTCCCAGAATTCCCCAGCCAGCATGGCTGGCTTAAGACTTGTGGACCTCAGTTCCCAGAATTCCCCAGCCAGCATGGCTGGCTTTAAGACTTGTGGACCTCAGTTCCCAGAATTCCCCAGCCAGCATAGCTGGCTTAAGACTTGTGGACCTCAGTTCCCAGAATTCCCCAGCCAGCATAGCTGGCTTAAGACTTGTGGACTTCAGTTCCCAGAATTCCCCAGCCAGCATAGCTGGCTTAAGACTTGTGGACCTCAGTTCCCAGAATTCCCCAGCCAGCATAGCTGGCTTAAGACTTGTGGACCTCAGTTCCCAGAATTCCCCAGCCAGCTATGCTGGCTGGGGAATTCTGGGAGCTGAAGTCCACAGGTCTTAAAGTTGTCAAGGTCGGATATCCCTACCTTAAATCAGAATATGGTTTCAAAAAAAAAAAAAATCAGAATATGGTTTCTAAATTCCAGAATTGGTTTCCCAAAGGCATTAAGTCTATTGATAATCATGGCTCAGTCTGGTGGACAGCTCCTTCCTAACGCCCACAAGCATTTACCTAGGCACATAAATCATGTAATCCAATGTTTTGCTGGGTCATTTTATTTGCTGTTATTTATACCAACAATCTAAAGGTTCAGCTATTGGATTCTGTTGGCATGAATTCTACTGCTAGCGCCACTAAAGATAATGACTTCAATTTGCATTCCTGAAAGGCTTTTTAGCTAGACTTTTCACTATCATTTAACTTTAATGATTAGAGACATAGAATAATAGATAACTGGAAGCAGGCCACTTGTGCTTTACATAGAATGCAATTCCATTGTAGGAATTATTATCGGTTCATTTAGTGACCATTTAAAGTTACAACGGCCCTGAACAGAAGTGTCTTATGACAGTTTTTCACACTTATGACTATTGCGGCATTCCCCATAGTTCACGTGATCAAAATTTGGATGAAATAAGAGAAATTTTGGTTACTAAATTTAAGGTATTTGGAAATTAACCAAAAATAAGAATGTTATATTGTATTATTAATTAGTTGGCGTAAGATGGTGAGAACTCAAATAGACAAGACGTGTATGCCGAACATTAGATCTTGTGATGAATTGTGATAAAGGGAAAGGGGGTTATTTAAAGTTTGGAAATTATAAATATTAAACGTTAAATTTAAATATTAATGGGAAACTAAAAATTGGGGGAAACTAATTAGGTCATTGATTGTCTATAAAGATTGAATATTAAAATAACTAGGATATGTACAAACTAAAAATTATTGATAAACGTAAGAAAGTTATTTTTATTTAATCGATATAATAAGAATTGTATTAGTTTAAATATGAGACAGTAAATACTAGGGGGAAAGAGAGGAAATATTTCATGTGGTAGTTTGAGATCTGTACTAAAGATACTTGTATGTTATTGAATTATCGATTAACTCAGCCGCCATGTTCCTTTTTAAATATTTAAATGTAAAACTAGAAAGTCAATAAAATTTTCTTTAAAAAAAAAATTTGGATGCTTGGCAACTGGTTTGTGTTTAGGATGGTCGCCAATAAAGTTAGGGGGCGGAATCAGTTTCACTTAACAAATGTGTTACTAACTTAACACCTACCGTGATTCAATTAACAACTGTGGCAAGAAAGGTCATAAAATGGGACAAAATTCACCTAACAAATGTCTCACTTAGCAAGAAAAATGTTCAGCCTCGTATCTTTGAACAGTCACTAAATCAGCGGTTCTCAACCTTTTTCAGGCCGAAACCCCACCTGCGCCGCCCATGCGTGGCGCGACCCCGACCAAATCACACATGCGCACGTGCGACGGGCCAAACTGTGCATACGTGACGCGCGTGCAACACCCCGAACCACGCATGCGCGGCGCGATGGCCTGAACCGCGCATGCGCGGCGCGACGGGCCAAATCGCGCATGCGCAGCATGCGCACGACGGCCAAGGGGAAACGGGGGAAAAAATGGTGGACTGCGGTGTCCGGTGACCCCCGCGAAATGGTCGTTCGACCCCAAATGGGGTCGCGACCCATAGGTTGAGCACCGCTGCACTAAATGAACTGTTGTAAGTCAAGGACCACCTGTAGGGATGTCCTATGTTGTCCTGGTAGCACAACATCTTGCTAAGAAAATCTTTCACTCAGATTCTACTTTTCCCAGTTCAGGTGGCCCTATATTTTCTTAAACTAAGGGGCAAAAAAAAAAAACAAATGCTGCTTTTGTTTTATTTAAAATGGTTTATATTATTTTGTTGGCTTTCTTTTTTTATGGCTGACCATGCCCGTTCCAATACATCCCCAGGCTCATTAGCAAGTAAAGTAAAATAAATCAGATGTTCAGGCATTTTTAAGCCTTTGCAAGGCTCTGTTGATTTACGATGACCCCATAATTCTACTGTTAAATCCTGTTGCTCAGGGCAGAATTCTTACTTCTTCCATTACCAGCGGTTGTTATAGTAGTTTTTACATGGCTTGTCAAGGTCAACTTGGGTAGTTGTTAGCACTTGATAGGAACCCAAATATTGTTTTACTGAGATACACGAAGTAGATAATAGCACACTGAAGTATAATGTGATTTATTGGGTTGATGATCCTGTGTGATGTGAATAGAAGCACTCTGTTTAACCATCAGGATTTAACTTTACTCTGTTTATGTGTTTATTTAGATATACAAGCCACGTGATTCCAGACAAAACATATAAGGAACGGTTGTTGGAATTGGGTATGTCTAGTTTAACGAAGAGAAGGAAGAGGGGGGACATGATAGCAGTGTTCCAGTATCTCAGGGGCTGCCACAAAGAAGAGGAAGTCAAGCTATTCTCCAAAGAGCCTGAAGGCAGGACAAGAAGCAACGGATGGAAACTAATCAAGGAGAGAAGCAACCTAGAAGTAAGGAGAAACTTCCTGACAGAACAATTAACCAGTGGAACAACCTGCCTCCAGAAGCAGTGAATGCTCCAACACTGGAAGTTTTTAAGAAGAGACTGGACAGCCATTTGTCCGAAATGGTATAGGGTTTTCTGCCTGAGCAGGGGGTTGGACTAGATGACCTCTAAGGTCCCTTCCAACATTATTGTTGTTGTTGTTGTTGTTGTTGTTGTTGTTGTTGTTGTTGTTGAAAACAGAAGCCATGCACATCTGGGAAACACACAACATAACATATCCAGCTGTTATGTGAACCCAGCTGAAAGGCCTATAGGTGGTCCTCAAGGTACAACAGAATTGGGAGCAGACTTTCCATCGCTAAGCAAGGCGGTTCTTAAGCGAATCTTGCCTGAATCTTTTACAACTTTTTTGCTACAGTTGCTCAGCAAATCGGTTTCAGCAAATCAGGTGGTCATGAAGTGAATCCAGCTTCTCCCATTGACTTTGCTTGTCAGAAGTCAGCTACTGTAATGCTCTCTACATAGGGCAACCTTTGAAGAATGTCCGGAGACTGCAGGTTGTCCAGAATGTGGCCGCGCGTGCTGTCTTGGGTCTCCCAAGACATGCTCATATCACTCCAGCCCTCCGTGAGCTGCACTGGCTGCCAGTTGGTCTCCGAACACAATTCAAAGTGTTGGTTATGACCTATAAAGCCCTTTATGACAATGGGCCAGGTTACTTGCGGGACCGTCTTCAGCCTCATGAATCCCAGCGACCGGTTAGGGCGCAGAGGGCTGGCCTCCTATGGGTCCCATCCATCAGGCAATGCCATTTGGTGGGGCCTAGGGCTAGGGCCTTCTCCGTTGCTGCCCCAGCCCTCTGGAACCAACTTCCCACGGAGGTCCGTACTGCTCCCTCCCTCCTAGCTTTCCAGAAACTATTGAAGACCTATTTGTGCCGACAGGCTTGGGGGGTATGAACTATGTTCTGCCCCCGGGCCTAGGAATGTGCTTCCATCGTTGATTGTGTATTTGATTGTGTTTGCATGTTGTATGTATGGATCTTTGTTTGGATCATTATTATTAAATTTTTATATGTAGCTGTATTGCTGTTGTGAGCCGCCCCGAGTCTTAGGAGAGGGGCGGCATAGAAATTTGATAAAATAAATAAATAAATAAATAAATAAATAGGAAGGTCACAAGTGACGGCCGCAGGACCCCAGGATGCTGCAACAATCCTAAATACAAGCCAGTTGCTAAACCTTCCAGTTTTGATCATGTGATTATGGGGATGCTGTGATAGGGCAAGCACGAAATTCACTTGTAAGTTCTTTTTTTTTTTTAATGCCACTGTAACTTTGAACAATCGCTAACTGAAAGGTTGCAAGCTGAGGATTATCTGTAATGGTTTAAATCAGGGGTGTCAAACTGCCGGCCCACGGGCCAGACATGTCATCCAGAAGCCGTGCCCACCCCGTTGCCGGCAATGGCAAAACCGACCCGGATACATTGTGCGACGTCACTTGACGTTGCGAGTTTGACATGTCTGGTTTAAATGATATATTAGGATGGGGATCCTAATTCTGGAAGTTCAGATTCATTTTCAGCCAGGTAGACCAGGGGTCTTCAAACTTGGCCCTTTTGTGACTTGTGGACTTCAACTCCCAGAATTCCTCAATCAGCGTGCCTGGCTGAGAAATTCTGGGAGTTGAAGTCCAAAGGTCGCCCAGGGGCCATAGTTGCCCACTTTCTCCCAATGGCTGGCTGAGGAATTCTGGGAGTTGAAGTCCACAAGTCATAAAAGGACCAAGTTTGAAGACCTCTGAGGTAGACGCTCACCTGCTAAATCAGTAACTCAGCTGAACTAACACAAAAGATCCTCGTTGAAGGGGAAATAATAAGGAATAAAGCTCAAAATTTCTGTTGCTAAGCGAGACAGTTGTTAAGTGAGTTTTGCCCCATTTTACAACCTTCCTTGCCACAGTTGTTAAGTGAATCAAAGTCCCAAAGGTGCTTTTTCAAGAGGCAACTGGACTTTCTGAAGTGAATCCTTGCAGCTATTAAATTATTAATTTATATTAGACTTTAATGCGATTGTTATTATCTATGTTGTAAGCCGCTCTGGGTCCCCTGGAGAAGAGCGGCTTATAAGTCTAATAAATAAATTAGTAACACTGTTATTAAGTGAATCTGGCTTCCCCATTGACTTTCCTTGTCAAGATGGTCTCACAAGGGGGTCACATGGCCCCCGGGACACTGCAACCGTCATAACTATGAATCAGTGGCCAAGTGTCTGAATTGTGATCACATGACCGTGGGGAAGCTGGAACTGTCATAAATGTGAAAAATAATCAGAAGTCACTTTTTTTTCACTGGTGAAGCGGGCACAGCAGCGCCGGCATTTTCTGCGCCGTATGAGAAAAGCACATCTTCCTTCCCCTGTCCTGACCACTTTCTACAGGGGGACGACCGAGAACATCCTGTCATACAGCATCACAGTCTGGTTTGGAGGCATCCCTGCTTCAGACAGGAAGGCAGTGCAGAGAGTGGTGAAAATGGCCGAAAAGATCATTGGCAGCTCCCTCCGTCCCATCCAGGACATAGCACAGAAGCATTGCTTGAGCAGGGTCCGTAAGATTATCTGGGACACTACACATCCTCTTCACAACCTGTTTTCCTTGTTACCTTTTGGGAAGAGGGGGCTCCGTGGTATCCATAGCAGAACATCCAGATTCAGCCAGAGTTTCATTCCATACAGCATTATGTGAGCTGCGCTCTGCCCCTGGGCCTTTGATTGGGACTGTATGTTGTATGAGTGGGTATAGTTTTATTGTTTTTTATATTGTATATTATTATTTTAACTAATTTATATTTTGTACTTATATTATTTGCTGTGAGCCACCCTGAGTCTGAGGAGAAGGGCGGCATATAAGTCAAAATAAAGTCAAAATAAATAAAGTAATTAACCTTGTGAACTCTCAAGCTTCCTCCTTCCATTATATATTCAAGATGGACAGTATTTAATATTTATTTGCTACGTATATGTAGGGGTGTGGGCCTATACATATGTTGTATATAGTATGTTTTAGGTGTGTATCATGTATGTGTTCACTTTGAGAGCAGGCAACTAAATTTTATTTTTGATGTGTGCCATTATGCCCACAATAAAAAAAATGACAATAAAGGTTATCTTATCTTCAGTGCCGTTGTAACTTCAAACAGTCTCTAAATCAGGGTTCCTCAAACTTGGCCCTTTTATGACTTGTGGACTTCAATTCCCAGAATTCCTCAGCCAGGCACTCTGGCTGAGGAATTCTGGGAGTTGAAGTCCAAAAGTCATAAAAGGGCCAAGTTTGAAGACCCCTGCACTAAATGAACTGTTGTAAGTTGAGTATTACCTGGATTTATACCCTGGTGGGATTTAGAATCATATTATTATTATTATTATTATTATTATTATTATTATTATTATTATTATTATTATTTATTCGATTTCTATGCCGCCCTATTCGGAAGAACTCAGATATATATATATACCGGTATATGCCTCCAGGTACTAAACTACATCTCTTTCCCCCCCCAAAAAAAAATCACAATTGTTTCCGAGTTGTGAAATACCCGTTTCAAGTTCTCTCTTCCAAGGCATTTTCTGATACACCTCTGTCCGTCGCAATAATCAGAATTATTATTATTTGAAACAAAAACATCTGTAGCAGCTCTTTGATGGCAACAGCAATGCGCAGAGGTAGCCTGAAGATGGCGCTCAAGGATACCCATGAGTGAAAACCGACCCGCTCACTTCTCCGCTGAGGTTGAGCCTTCGGTATGACCATAAACACAAGTTCATAAGGCTCATAAAATATGAAAATTTCCAGGCAGGAGGCCAGCAGATCAAGGCTTGCTGGAGAGAAGGCAGGAGAGGTCACTGGGGACCTCGCTGTCTGACCTAAGATCAGGAATATATTTGCAGGCTGCAGCTATCCCTGCAGTGGACGGTGATAAGATTTTAAAATGCACTTTAGCTGCTAAGAGAAGAGTCCGTTGTCTTGTCTTCTGCAGCCCATACCCATCTGCAATCGCCCCAAAGGTGGGGTTTTTTTTTCAGAAGGCAACTGGACTTTCTTGGTTCTTTCCTTAAAGACGTTTCGCTTCTCATCCCAGAAGCGTCTTCAGTCAGAACTGGGTTGTATCAACAGAGGCATAGAATCAGAATCACAAGAAGTACTATTAACCACTTTATAAAGCCCTAGTAAGACCACACCTAGAATACTGCAGCCAGTTTTGGTCAATCATACCACAAAAAAGATGTTGAGAGTTTGGGAAAAATTCAAAGAGGAGCAACTAAGGTGATCAGGGGCCTGGAGACAAAAACATACGAAGAACGGCTACAAGATTTGGGTCTGGCTAGTGTAAGGAAAAGAAGAAATAGGGGAGAGATGATAG
Organism: Bothrops alternatus; assembly: GCA_034064705.1. NCBI lineage: Eukaryota > Metazoa > Chordata > Lepidosauria > Squamata > Viperidae > Bothrops > Bothrops alternatus. Next base: position 11,253,853 of record JARGCV010000057.1, on the reverse strand, counting down.
CTGTGTTCCAGTATCTGAGGGGCTGCCACAAGGCAGAGGGGGCCAGGTTGTTCACCAGAGCACCAGAGGGCAGGATGAGAAACAATGGTTGGAAATTGATCAAAGAGAGAAGCAACCTGGAACTAAGGAGAAACTTCCTGACAGTGAGGACAAGCAACCAGTGGAACAGCTTGCCTCCAGAAATCATGGGTGCTCCATCCCTGGAGATTTTTAAGAAGAGACTGGACATCCACTTGTCTGAGATGGTATCGGTTCTCCTGCTTGAGCAGGGGGCTGGACTAGAAGACCTCCAAGGTCCCTTCCAGCTCTATTCTATTCTATTCTATTCTATTCTATTCTATTCTATTCTATTCTATTCTATTCTATTCTATTCTATTCTATTCTATTCTATTCTATTCTATATTCTATTCCATTCCATTCCATTCCATTCTATATTCTATTCTATTCTATTCTATATTCCATTCCATTCCATTCCATTCCATTCTATATTCTATTCTATTCTATTCTATTCTATTCTATTCTATATTCTATTCCATTCCATTCCATTCTATATTCTATTCTATTCTATTCTATATTCTATTCCATTCCATTCCATTCCATTCTATATTCTATTCTATTCTATTCTATATTCTATTCCATTCCATTCCATTCCATTCTATATTCTATTCTATTCTATATTCTATTCCATTCCATTCCATTCCATTCCATTCTATATTCTATTCTATTCTATTCTATTCTATTCTATTCCATTCTATATTCTATTCCATTCCATTCCATTCCATTCTATATTCTATTCTATTCTATTCTATTCTATTCTATTCTATATTCTATATTCTATTCCATTCCATTCTATATTCTATTCTATTCTATTCTATTCTATTCTATATTCTATTCCATTCCATTCTATATTCTATTCTATTCTATTCTATTCTATTCCATTCCATTCCACTCCATTCCATTCCATATTCTATTCTATTCTTGGATGAGAAGAGAAACATCTTCAAGGAAAGAACCCAGAAAGTTCGGTTGCCTTTTGGAAAAAAAAGCACCTTTGGGACAACCAGGACCTGGATGACTTGAGAACCTCCATAGACATATTCTCAAAGGTGTTTTTTCAAAAGGCAACTGGGCATTCTTGGTTTTTCCTTGAAAACATTTTGCTTCTCCTCCAAGACGTTTCTTCAGTAAGAATTGAAGAAGATTCTTGAATGAGAAGTGAAATGCCTTCGAGGAAAGAATTAAGCAAGCCCAGTTGCCTTTTGAAAAAAAAAACTCCTTTGGGACAACCATGAGCTGGATGACTTGAGAGCCTGCACCGACAGCCATCTGCAATGCTTTCATCTTTTTATAAGGTAAGGAGAAAAAGTTTGAGAAGCCGAGGGGCCACCTTTAGCCTTTGCACAGCACGCTAGTAAGACAGAGGACAGAACAAAACAGATATCAGAGTTCAAATACCTAGGAACCGTCTCCCTGAAGATGAAAAAAAAAATGGACGAAGAGATTCACTGGTGACAAAAGTAAGGTTCTACATTTAGGCAAGAAAAACCAAATGCACAGGTATAGGGGGTACCTTGCTCAATAGTAGTAACTGTGAGAGGGATCTTGGAGTCCTAGTGGATAATCACCTAAATAGGAGCCAGCCGTGTGCTGCAGCTGCCAAAAATGCCAACTCAGTGCTAGGCTGCATTAACAGAGGGATAGAATCAAGATCACGTGAAGTGTTAATACCACTTTACAAGGCCTTGGTGAGGCCACACTTGGAATACTACATCCAGTTTTGGTCACCATGATGTAAAAAAGATGTTGAGACTCTAGAAAGAGTGCAGAGAAGAGCAGCAAAGATGATCAGGGGACTGGAGGCTAAAACATACAAGGAACAGCTGCTGGAATTGAGTATGTCTAGTTTAATGAAGAGAAGAACAAGGGAAGACATGACAGCAGTGTTCCAATATCTCAGGGGCTGCCACAAAGAAGAGGGAGTCAAGCTATTTTCCAAAGCGCCTGAAGGCAGAACAAGAAGCAACGGATGGAAACTAATCAAGGAGAGAAGCAACCTAGAACTAAGGAGAAACTTCCTGACAGTTAGAACAATTAACCAGTGGAACAACCTGCCTCCAGAAGCGGTGAAGGATCCAACACTGGAAGTTTGTAAGAAGAGACTGGACAGCCATTTGTCTGAAATGGTATAGGGTTTCCTGCCTGAGCAGGGGGTTGGACTAAATGACCTCCAAGGTCCATTCCAACTTTATTATTATTATTATTATTATTATTATTATTATTATTATTATTATTATTATTATTAATATACAATGCAGTAAGGCTAATTATTATCAATATATGATGCAGTAAGTATTGGGACAGCTAACCCCACTCCTACAACACAAAGCAGTAGCAATTAGCAGAAAGAAGCATTGCACACAAAACACGTTCATCCCCACCCTGTGTTATCAGCGGCAAACAGGGACACTTGCAATTAAAGCATAAGCGAAAGTTAATCACCACGGAAATTAAATGTTTGAGGAAAGGCGTCAGAGTGACCAGAAGGGATTAAAATCAGAACATGAAATCATAAGAGAAAGGATTGGAATAAAACCAACCTTAAACTCAGTGGTGGGATTCAAATTCAACCGGTCCTCTGTGTGGATGTCGCTTCCGGAAGTCCGTTCTGGGTCTGGGCAAACAAAAAAATTAGCTACCAGGTTCTGCCGAACTGGTGCGAACCGGCTGAATCCCACCACTGCTTAAACTACATGCCAAGACAGCAAGTCACGTGGTTTGCTCAACTGGAGAAGTTCTGGTGGGATTCCATACCCTACAAGGCAGAGACAAAAAGAGGAGAAGGTCAGAGAACACGAGGCAGACTCAGAAGAAGATGGAGAGATAACATCAAAGACATGCTACATGCAACAGAATTAAATAACAATTGTTGAGGCTCCCCAAAAGTGCAAGAAACAGGACTTTGTATCTCCCTGGACACCTGAAGTGATAAAGGAGGAGGAGGAGGAGGAGGAGGAGGAGGAGGAGGAGGAGGAGGAGGAGAAGGAGAAGAAGAAGAAGAAGAAGAAGAAGAAGAAGAAGAAGAAGAAGAAGAAGAAGAAGAAGAAGAAGAAGAGGAGGAGGAGGAGGAGGAGGAGGAGAGGAGGAGGAGGAGGAGAAGAAGAAGACAAAGAAGAAGAAGAAGAAGAAGAAGAAGAAGAAGAAGAAGAAGAAGAAGAAGAAGAAGAGGAGGAGGAGGAGGAGGAGGAGGAGGAGGAGGAGGGGAGGAGGAGGAGGAGGAGGAGGAGAGGGGAGCAGGAAGGAGAGGAGAGAAGGAAGGAGAAGGAGGAAGAGGAAGAGGAAAAGGAAGAAGGAGAAGGGGAAGGAGAAAGGAGGAAGGAGAAGGAGGAAGAGGAAAAGGAGAAAGGAGAAGGAGAAATAAGGAAGAAGGAAAAGGAGGAAGAGGAAAAAGAGGAAGCAGAAGACATGGGAGGAATCAAGATCTTTTAAAAAAGGATAAAAAATAATGTTCAGCACCAGAAAAAAACAAAACACCCTACACTGAATTCAATTCTGTTTTAATGTAAATGAGAATCAGAATTAAACCATCATTTTCAAACACAGCTAACTTTTATTTCTCCCTGTCTGTTTAATTGTTTCCCCTCCTGGTGCATTAAAAGTTTCAGTTCAGTGGCAACCTTTTTAGGGAGACTGGCAAGCGCCTTCAAATTGTCCATTACAAGGGCAATTTGTTCACATCCATTGCAGCCCCTTGTGCGTTGCAAGGAGATTGGGCTCTGATTATTTAGCAAGCATTATCTGTCCTCGGTGTGTTAAATGTGGCTATTATCTCCAGTGAAACCTACTGAGGTTATGTTGCTAAAGAGAGGGTCCTGTTCGGAAAAGCGACCAACGAAAAGCTTTCCTGGATTTAACTATAAGCCAGATACATTTCCTTTGATTGGTGTTTCTCTTGCATGTAGTCTATCCAATGTTTCCAGTCCAACATATATTTTTCATTTGACCGATCCTTCAAATATGCCGATATTTTAGCCATTTCTGCCAAATTTATAACTTTCAAAGTCCATTCTTCAATAGGTGGTATTTCTGGCTTCCTCCAGTATTGTCCCACCAACAGTAATTTTTTTCCTGATTTACATGTACAAATATATATCTATTAATAAAAAATGTTTAAAAAAAAGAAAAGAAAAGCTTTCCTGGATGAACAGCTTTTGACTATAGGTGCCTGTTTACCCACCCCCCAGGTAGTCCTCGACTTACAACAGTTCATTTAGTGACCGTTTGGAGTCACACGGCACTGAAAAAAGTGACTTACGGCCATTTTTTTCACACTGATGTCCATTGCAGCCTCCCCATAGTCACGTGATCAAAATTCAGGCGATTGGCAACCTGCTCACACGTACGACGGTCGCAGTGTCCCAGGGTCACGTGATCCCCTTTTGACCAGCAAAGTCAACGGAGAAGCCAGATTCACTTAACGACCGTGTTTCTAACTTAACAAATACAGCGATTCGCTTAACAACCGGGGCACAGAAGGTCGTAAAATGGGGCAAAGCTCACTTCACAAATGTCTCACTTAGCAACGGAAATGTTGGGCTAAGTTGAGGTCGTAAGTCGAGGGCTACCAATAGATTCCACTTCATCTCATGAAGCCTTATATATCTGTGTATCAAATCTATAATAATAATAATAAAGTTGGAAGGGACCTCGGAGGTCATCTAGTCCTACCCCTACTCAGGCAGGAAACCCTATACCATTTCGGACAAATGGCTGTCCAGTCTCTTCTTAAAAACTTCCAGTGTTGGAGCATTCACCGCTTCTGGAGGCAGGTTGTTCCACTGGTTAATTGTTCTGACTGTCAGGAAGTTTCTCCTTAGTTCTAGGTTGCTTCTCTCCTCTGCATCTGGAGTCCCGTATGCCAGGAATAAATTACCATATCACCCGCTGCTGAGATGTTTGGGTGAAGCTGACCTGTACAGATAGTCCTCAATTTACAACCATTTGTTTGGGCTGACCATTCAAAGTTAAAACAGCCCGAAAAAAATGACTGAAAACCAATCCTCACACTTATAATCCATGCAGCTTGCTAGCCTGGTGCTTTAACCATTAGACCGTAGGCCCCCAACCTTTTGGGCAGCAGGGACCGGTTCCGTGGAGAGAGGTTTTTCCACGGACTGGAGAGTGCGTGGTTTTGTGTGCTACCTGCATCCCGCGAATGGGGCTTTGCTTGTTTGTGCAGACCCGGTTGCTGGCATGCCGCGGACCGGTACCCCATCCACGGACCGGGGGGGTTGGGGACCTCTGCACTAGACCAAACTGGCTCTCTAGACTAAACTGGCCTGGGTTCCCAGATGGTGTCCCATCCAAGTGTTAACCAAGCCCAATCCTGCTTAGAATTTGAATATGAACTAGGGTGGGTTAGATTCTACCATGTACCGTATATGGGTAACATTTATTTAGATCAGCGGTTCTCAACCTGTGGGTCGCAACCCCATTTGGGGTCGAGCGACCATTTCACGGGGGTCACCAAACAATGCAGTCCGCCGTTTTTTTCTCCTTTTCCCCTCGGCCGATGCAGGGGGCAGCACCGCGCATGCGCGGGGTAGCACCGCGCATGCGCGATGCGAGCCGTTGCGCCGCGCATGCGCGATGCGGGCCATTGCACCACGCATGCACGATGCGGGCTGTCACACGCACGCCACGCTGTTGCGCCGTGCCTGCACGATGCAGGCCGCCGCGTGCACGCCGCGCATGCACAATGCGGGCCGTCGCGCGCACGCCGCGCATACGCAATGCGGGCCGTCGCGCGCACGCAACGCATGCACGATGTGGGCTGTCACGCTGCACATGCACGATGTGGGCTGTCGCACGCGTGGCGTGCATGCGCGGTGCGGGTCGTCGCACCACGCATGCGCGGTGCAGGTCGGGGTCGCGGCCTGAAAAAGGTTGAGAACCGCTGATTTAGATAAAGATATTTCTTAGCTCTTAAGCTTCTAGAAACAAACACATTACAATTCGTGTGTACGGGCATACCCACAAGTAGGGTTTCCTGCCTGAGTAAGAGGTTGGACTAGAAGACCTCTGAGGTGCCCTCCAACTTTGTTATTCTGTTCTTTGGAATTGGATGGTGAACCTATCTTTGAAATAAACAAACATGTAAATAGTTTAATGGGGAATGGCATATACAGGAAGTCCTTGACTTACAACACTTCGTTTAGTGACCGTTTGAAATTACAGCAGCCTTGGAAACAGCGACATGACCGTTTTTCACCCTTACGACCTTTGTAGCAGCCCCACAATCATGTGATCAAAATTCAGAGGCTTGGCAACTGGTTCATGCTTATGACCACAGGATCCCCTTTTGCAACCTTTTAACAAGCAACATTAATGGGGAAACCAGATTCACTTAACAACCAGGTTACTAACTTTTCAGCTGCAGTGATTCACTTAACAGCAATGAAGAGAAAGACGAGGGGGGACATGATAGCAGTGCTCCAATATCTCAGGGGCTGCCCCAAAGAAGAGGGAGTCAAGCTATTCTCCAAAGCGCCTGAAGGCAGGACAAGAAGCAATGGATGGAAACTGACCAAAGAGAGAAGCAACCTAGAACTAAAGAGAAATTTCCTGACAGTGAGAACAATTAACCAGTGGAACAACCTGCCTCCAGAAGCGGTGAATGATCCAACACTGGAAGTTTTTAAGAAGAGGCTGGACAGCCATTTGTCCGAAATGGTATAGGATTTTATGCCTGAGCAGGGGGTTGGACTAGATGACCTCCAAGGTCCCTTCCAACTTTATTATTATTATTATTATTAACTGAGGCAAGAAAGGTCATAAAATGGGGCAAAACTCACTTAATGAATGTCTCCCTTAACAACTGAATTTTTTGGGACTCAATTGTGGCCGTAAGCTGAGGGCTACCTGTATATCAGGGGTTCTCAACCTTGGCAACTTTAAGACTTGTGGACTTCAATTCCCAGAATTCCTCAGCCAGCTTTGCTGGCTGAGGAATTCTGGGAGTTGAAGTCCACAAGTCTTAAAGTTGCCAAGGTTGAGAACCCCTGCTGTATATGCTTTGAATCAAGTAAATAAATAAATATAGTATTGCCCTTCACCATTTGCCACAGTAAGATGAGCTCATCTGCAAAAAATTAATTCATCAGCCGGCAGCTCATAATTTGTTCTAAAAAGCTTACTTTTTAGATATGCAAAACAGTTCAGTTTTATTTGGGGAATGTTTATTTTGGATTATTTTTATCTTTGGAACATGCGCGATGATGAAGGTGATGGCGACGATTCCGACTTCTTTTTTGTGATTGTAACCAGAACAGCTCATTGCCTAGACATCATATAGTAAAAATACTGAAATGATCCAAACTGATCCTCAAATGTTATTAAATACCAGATTGCTGACCGCAGCAGTAGGAAAACTCATCTGCAACAGTGCTATCATCAGACAGCAGTGACACCAAAAAGATATTTAAATTATAGACTAGGCCCTTGAAACCCCAAGTTGCTCCCTATGAAAAGACTTCAGCCCCTTTACTTCGAAAAAGAAGAAAGGAGAGGGAGTCAAGCCATAAAGAAGAGGGAGTCAAGATATTCTCCAAGGCACCTGAAGGCAGGACAAGAAGCAACGGATGGAAACTAACCAAGGAGAGAAGCAACCTAGAACTAAGGAGAAACTTCCTGACAGTCAGAACAATTAACCAGTGGAACAACCTGCCTCCAGAAGCTGTGGGTGTTCCAACACTTTTTAAGAAGAGATTGGACAACCATTTCTCTGAAATGATATAGGGATTCCAGCCTGAGCAGGGGGTTGGACTAGATGACCTCCAAGGTCCCTTCCAACTCTGTTATTTTATTCTATTCTAAGAATGCAAAAAAAAGGAGTTGATGGCAACTGAGAGGTTATTCTAGACCAGTGTTTTTCAAACTTGGCAACTTTAAGATGCGTGAACTTCCACTCCCAGAATACCCCAACCAGATCATAGTTCCCAGCTCTGGAGTATGATTGGTTGTTTGATTAATTCTCTGATAGTTCACTTTTCTTCCAAAGTCTCCAGGTGCTAAACATAATACTTCTTTCTTTCATTTTATATATATCCTAACAATCACAATCTTACTTTTTGGAGGTGGATTGGACACAAAGGTGTCTGCAGAAGAAGGGGTGTTCCCTCCCCCCAAAAAATCATGTGATCAGAACCCTACTTATGTTTTATATGAATTGTGATGCATATAAAATGATAATGGGGCTGTGATGGAATGTGCTCTGCAAGTGAAGAAGGGGAAGATTTGGCCAACACAGAATTTTTCCAGAATGGGGCCCAGATAAAGAGACTGCACAGTCACAGGCTGGAAGAAGGAACAGGAAGAAAAGCTAATACCAATACCAATAGTAGTAGTAATAATAATAATAATAATAATAATAATAATAATAATAATAATAATAATAATAATAATAATAATAATAATAATAATAATCGACGACGACGATGATGGAAGGGAAAAAACTTCCAGTGTTAGAGCATTCACCACTTCCGGAGGCAGGTTGTTCCACTGGTTAATTGTTCTAACTGTCAGGAAGTTTCTCCTTAGTTCTAGGTTGCTTCTCTCCTTTATTAGTTTCCATCCGTTGCTTCTTGTCCTGCCTTCAGGCGCTTTGGAGAATAGCTTGACTCCCTCTTCTTTGGGGCATCCCCTGAGATATTGGAACACTGGTATCAGGTCCCCCCTCGTCCTTCTCTTCATTAAACTAGACATACTCAATTCCAGCAGCTGTTCCTTGTATGTTTTAGCCTCCAGTCCCCTGATCATCTTTGCTGCTCTTCTTTGCACTCTTTCTAGAGTCTCAACATCTTTTTTACATCGTGGTGACCAAAACTGGATGTAGTATTACAAGTGCGGCCTTACCAGGTATTGTAAAGTGGTATTAACACTTCATGTGATCTTGATTCCATCCCTCTGTTAATGCAGCCTAGCATTGTGTTGGCTTTTTTTTGGCAGCTGCAGCACACAGCTGACTCATATTTAAGTGATTGTGCAATAGGACTCCGAGATCCCTCTCACAGTTGCTACTATTGAGCAAGGTACCCCCTATACTCTACCTGTGCATTTGGTTTTTCTTGCCTAAATGTAGAACCTTACTTTTTTCAACATTCACAACCTAGAATCTCTCACGTATATCTAGTAACTTAGGCAGTTATAATTTTATTTTGCCAAGTTTTGTCCATTAAGCATAAGCAATTTATTTATTTTTATTTAGTATATGGCATCTACAGAAGTCATGCAATATGTGTGTGTATCTGTGTGTGTATCTGTGTGTATACTGTATACACCTAGACATACATACATACAGTATATATATATAAATACAGGTAATCCTTGACTTACAACTATTTGTTTAGTGACTGTTCTAATTTTAAAATGCCATTGAAAAAAGTGTCTTATGACTGTTTTTCACACTTACGACCAGTGCAACATCCCCATGGTCACATGATCAATATTCACACGCTTGGCAACTGACTCGGATATTTATGACTGTTGCAGTGCAGTGTCCCGGGATAGGACCTTCTGATAAGGAAAATCAATGGGGATGCCAGATTCACTTAATTACCCTGTTACTAAGTTAACAACTGCCTACTGTGGCAAGCAAGGTCATAGAATGGGGCAACACTTGTTTAATAACTGCAGCATCCCCACCAACACCTGATCGAAATTCCTATGCTTGGCAATTGTCTCATATTTATGACTGTTGGGTGAGGGTCATGTGATAACCTTTTGTGACCTTCTGACAAGCAAAGTCAATGAGGGAAGCCAGATTCACTTAACAAACGTGTTACTAACTTCAGAACTGCAGTGATTCGCTTAACCCAGGGGTCTTCAAACTCGGCCCTTTTATGACTTGTGGACTTCAACTCCCAGAATTCCCCAGCCAGGCATGCCTGGCTGAGGAATTCTGGGAGTTGAAGTCCACAAGTCATAAAAGGGCCGAGTTTGAAGACCCCTGACTTGACCACTGTGGCAAGAAAGTTAGTAAAATGGGGCAAAATTCACTTAACAACTGTCTGGCCTTCCAACAGAAATCTGGGGCTCAACTGTGGTTGTAAGTCGAGAGCTGCCTCTACCCAATTTTTTAAGTCACCCTGGCGTTTTTACTTGCTGGCCTTAATTCCCAAACAGATAGAAGCAAACAGGCACCAACAGGGCCTGAGATAACTCTGTTTGACTTCGGCCTCAGAAAGGAAAACAAAACAAAATCTGTGGTACAAAAAAAAATTGCTGAGGAACGACTCCCTCTTTCGCCACAGGTTCACTGATAATAGCACAACGCAGCAGGGATTGTAGACAGGTGTGGCTCTCGGGTGGAAACTTCCATGGGAATGTGTGCCTTGCTGTATAGTTGTGACTTTGCCTGCCTCTCTAACTGGGGAGGGGAGCGGGGAGGCCTTCCAGTAATGCGTTGATTAAAATAATGGAGGCAGTTTTGATGAAGGTCTCAAAAATGGAAACAAATCAAATAGGGGGTTATTTTTATGAAAAAAATAAATATCGGTCAACAGGCATATTTCCTGAATCGTGCCTTTCAATGACTAGAGAGCCAGTTTGGTCTGGTGGTTAAGGCACCAGGCTAGAAAGCAGGAGACTGGGAGTTCCAGTGCTGCCTTAGGCATGAAAGCTAGGTGGGTGACTTTGGGCCAATCACCAGGAGACTGGGAGTTCTAGTCCTCTTGTTAGGCATAAAAGCTGGCTGGGTGACTTTGGGACAATCACCCAGGAGACTGGGAGTTCTAGTCCTCTTGTTAGGCATAAAAGCTGGCTGGGTGACTTTGGGACAATCACCCAGGAGACTGGGAGTTCTAGTCCTCTGTTAGGCATGAAAGCTAGGTGGGTGACTTTGGGCCAATTACCAGGAGATTGGGAGTTCTAGTCCTCTGTTAGGCATAAAAGCTGGCTGGGTGACTTTAGGCCAATCACCAGGAGACTGGAAGTTCTAGTCCTACCTTAGGCCAGAAAGTCATGCATGATTTTGAGAGAGTCCTTCTCTTTCAATCTAACCCACTTCACGGGGTTCTTGTTGTAGGGAAAATAGGAGGAGGGAGTACTAGAAATGTTTACCCCCTTCAATTACCTATAAAATAATAAAGATGGGATAATAAATAAAAATAAATAAATAACTAATTCTTCTTCTTGAAGATAACCTGCATGAAGTACAAGTTTTCCGATTCCAAATCCCCAAGGAAAGGATCTCCAAGAAGACATTCAGTGCAATTCCTTTTATTGCTCAGCCCTTCGGTCATGATCAGTTCTGTAATCCAACAGACTTCATTTCCTCAGGGCCATCAACTACCCATAGTAGCTGCTGCTTCTACAAGCCGCTGTATCCTTGGTGATAGTTTCTGCCTTGTTTTTCTGCCAGCCTCTTCACTGATTGCCTTCCGATTTTCCAAGCATCAGGGTCTTCTCAAATGATGTTGGGTTTTGGATTGGGTTTTCAAATATCTAAGATCTAGTTTCATGATTAGTGCCTCCATGAATTTGAGTAAACTCCAGGAGACAGTGGAGGAGAAGGGGGGCTGGCATGCCATGGTCCATGAGGTTGCAAAGAGTCAGACATAGCTTAGCAACTCAACAACAACAACAAGCAGTAAGTAGGTGTCTGTGTTGACTCCTGATGACCACCTGGACTAATCCCTCAAGTTTTCTTGGCAAGATTTTAAACATGGTTTGCCATCGTCAGCTTCCTAGGTCTGAGAGATAGTGACTGGCCTAAATTCACCTAGCTGCTTTCATGCGTAAGGTAGAACTCGAATTTCTAGCCTGGTGCTTTAACCACTACACCAAGCTGTCTCTGTTAAGCAGTTGGGTTTTATTTCAAATAGTATTGAATGCCACCTAAACATTTGTTAAGATCAGCTGGTGAGGTCTTTCAACATCAGGGAAGCTGGCTCATAGCCCAGTAATGAATAGAACCATAGATTTTTCACAGTGATGACATCCTAATTTTTTTCTTAGAATTGTATTTGAATTTTAAACCGGAAAGATAAAAAATAACAGTTAAGAGAAAAGAATGAAAAAAGAAAGAAAGAGCAAAGCCAAAAGTGCAGGAAAAAAAGAAAGAAAAAAGAAACATAAAGGCATAGCTAGTAATTTTTTTTTACAGCAGTGATAAGTATAAATATAAATGATTGCTTTATGTTTACATAAGAACATAAGAAGAGCCATGCTGAATCAGGCCAAAGCCCATCGAGTCCAGCATTCTGTGTCACACAGTGGCCCACCAATTGTACATGGGGATCTTGAGCAGAAAGAGAAGGCAAAACCCTCCCTTTCCCTTGACCCCCAACAAATGGTACTCAAGGGAATCCTGCCTGCCTCAACCAACATAGAGGCGGCACATGGACATCCGTTTTACAACATAACTTCAATCTTTTTCTATAATCTATAATTTTGTACACTCATCAGAACCACGTATTATAAGTTGTAACCATGTATTATAAGAGGGGGTCAAACTATTCTCCAAAGCACCAGAGGGCAGGACAAGAAACAATGGTTGGAAACTGAACAAAGAGAGAGAAGCAACCTAGAATTAAGGAGAAACTTCCTGACAGTGAGGACAATTAAACATTGGAACAGCTTGCCTCCAGAAATCGTGGGTGTTTCATCACTGGAGATTTTTAAGAAGAGACTAGACAGTCACTTGTCTGAGATGGTATAGGTTCTCCTGCCTGAGCAGGGGGTTGTACTAGATGACCTCCAAGGTCCTTTCCAGTTCTATTCTATTCTATTCTATTCTAGTTCACTTCTGTTTTGTGCAGAAACTCCAAGGGTTTTCCAATTGGCATTAATCTTAATGAGTGTCTTTTCTCTAATCAAAGCTGTCAGTTTAGCCATCTCAGTAACTTCCATCCTCTTCATCATTTATTCTTCCATTGTGGGTCCAGGTAGTCCTCAACTTACAATCATTCATTGAGTGAGTTCAAAGTTACAATGGCACTAAAAAAAGGGGGACTTAGAACCATTTCTTATACTTACACATCATGGTGAGATTCAGCCAGTTCGCACCAGTTTGGCAGAACCGGTAGCTATTATTTTTTTATATTTTTTTTTGCCCAGGCCCAAAACGGACTTCTGGAAGCGGCATCCACACAGAGAACTGGTTGTTCCCATATTTGAACCCCACCACTGCTTACACAGCATTCCCCACGATCATGTGATCAAAATGTGGATGCTTGCAAATACTAATTTCCTGTCAAGATATGAGGAACATTGGAGAAGTTTCAGGAGAGTTCTTTTATTATTAGAACTTAGAGAAAACTGTTTTTAGAGCCAACGGCAGTGTTGCAAAAAGCCATTTTCTCTTGTTAACAAGGGAAGGAACATTGATGGGATTAGGCCTCTGTTCTGAATTGGCCCTGGAATATTGCTCTGTTGTATTGTCTCTTTGTTAGTGCTGACTAACTAACTGTGCCTAAGGTAATTGCACTGGGCTGGATCTCTGCTAGCTCTAGCCAGCTTCATTTTGCCTTTGTTAGGGGCAAAAATCAATGCTTCTTCTTTTTCAGGGAGAAAAGGATTGGCAGGGGGTTTTGTTTAACAGAAAGAATACTTCCTTTGGGTGTGGTAGGATTATGTAAAGTGGGGAGCGTGATCTCTGTCACGTTTAATGGTATTAAAATTATAATATAAAATACAGATGGGAAAAAGGTGATGGGGAAGGGGGAAGGGGGTAAAAGGGGAAAGAGGGTGTAGGTATAGGGCAGGGGTCGGCAACCTTGGCTCTTTTATGACTCATGGACTTCAACTCCCAGAATTCCTGAGCCAGCATGGCTCAGCTTGGAAACCTCTCCCTTTTCCCTCAGCAGGGCTGGCTCAGGAATTCTGGGAGTTGAAGTCCACAAGTCATAAAAGAGCCAAGGTTGCCTACCCCTGGTATAGGGAGATAGGGGAAAAAAGGTATCAACTTCTCATTTTTTTTTGTTGTTGTTGTTCAGTACAGCCAAGTACAAAATAAAAAATATAACCTCGATTTTTTACTTTACCAACTTAACAAATGCTGGCCATTTCTATGACAACCAACTATATTAATCAGCACAACTTAAGAGTCCATTTTTTCTGTCTCAAGATAAAAAGTCCAGAAACGGTTTGCAAGTCAAAACAAAGCTGGATGTGTTCTTTTCTCTAATTAAAGCAATCTATTTTGCTATTTCTGCTAGCTCCATCATTTTTTCGATCCGTTCTTCTGGAGTGAGAGAGAGGAAAATATCTTCCCATTTCCCCTTGTTCAAAGTTAGGGGTAAATAAACTTTCATTTCAGCCCTAACACTCGTGTCCACCATGGGGAGTCAAATAGCCAAAAAATATATTTGCAGTTCACATTGGTGGGGCTCCAAGAGACCCACAATATCAAAATGGTTATTCACCACCGTACAAATAGGAACATATGGCCATGGTCCCAATTATGAAATATAAAAGCAAAGAGCCCCAACATAGGATAAGTGACTTTGAACCAGAGATGGGTGGCAAATAAATGTAATAATAATAAGTCCCCAGGCCACAGAGATTAAAGAGAACCAAAGTCTGCACATCATGTCTATGGCAGTATTAATTTTGCTTGTTTGTTATATTTATATAATCTGGAATTCTCCATTTTTTGCACTTTTATAATTTTCTTTAACATTTTTAATTTTTTTAATCTTAAATTATTCGCTGTTAATGTTTTATTATATTGATTACATTGTATACCACCCAGAATGAGGTGGGAGGTTGAGTGGATGGATAGATAGAGAGAGAGAGAGAGAGAGAGAGAGAGAGAGAGAGAGAGAGAGAGAGAGAGAGAGAGAGAGAGAGAGAGAGAGAGAGAGAGAGAGGCAGGCAGGCAGGCAGGCAGGCAGGCAGGCCCTCCCATCTTTCAACTAGCTGGGCAGCTCACAATCAAACATTAAAACATAGATAGAATCATTTAAAAATCTACAGGTAGTCCTCAACTTACAACAGTTCATTTAGTGACCATTCAAAATTATAATGGCACTGAAAAAAATGACTTATAACTGTTTTTCATACTTATGATCATTGGGGCATCCAAGTAGAGCATGTTGCAGTAATCCAGATTATTTCATGGATTATCTTCATGACAGAGGCACCAAGGACCCTCATGTATGATTTGTAGTGAAAAAAGATGGAAAGGGGTATTCATCCTTGGCCACTTTAAGACTGGTGGATTTCAACTCCCAGAATTGTTTGCTAGTGTGTCTGTTAGTCTTGTTTCTTTTTATAATTTTACATTTTTAGTCTGCATAGTTTTAATATTTTAGTTACTTTTCTATTTATTTATTTTTATAATGTGTAAGCCACCCAGGGTTGAAAGATGTACAGTATGTGGTCCTCATCTTGTGACACATCACATTTGACTTGGTTTACTAAATGAAAGCAAGTTATGGATTCTTAAAAGATACAATCATCTACTAGCCGAACATGCACAGTCTAACCAAGGTTAAAAATAACCTAATTTATTATGATAAGAGAATAACAGAGTTGGAAGGGACATTAGAGGTCTTCTAGCCCAACCCCCTGCTCAGGCAGGAAACCCTATACCATTTCAGACAAATGGTTGTCCAGTCTCTTCTTAAAGACTTCCAGTGTTGGAGCATCCACAGCTTCTGGAGGTAAGTTGTTCCACTGGTTAATTGTTCTGTCACAAAATGTCTCCTTATTTCTAGGTTGGTTCTCTCCTTGGTTAGTTTCCACCCATCGCTGAATGAATATAATTATTCAATCTTTAACTGTCTTGATTAGCAAATTGTGAGCATGACTCAGTACAACCAAATATGGGATTATGGGATGCCAGGGGTAGGCAACCTCAGCTCTTTTATGACTCATGGACTTCAACTCCCAGAATTCCTGAGTCAGCATACCCCTGTGATAGGCCATTCAGGTGAGGAGCTATAATTTAAAAAGATTCAGTCCTGATATTTCTCCTCTGTGAAATTAAGCAGAGACTGAACCACAAGCAGTGGAAGGGAGAGCCATTCAAAGTTTGCCTTGCTAGAGTAATAAAAACCAAGTACCTTGTTACAAAAAAAAAAATCTGTGTAAGGGATTCTAAACAGGACTGTTTTTAAAAACACACGCGCACACATAAATACAAAAGCAGTGAAATGGGAAAAAGGATCCAGCTCTTTGCAAGATATGTCTGTTTTTCTGCTTGTGACATTTTAGAATAGAATAGAGCTGGAAGGGACCTTGGAGGTCTTCTAGTCCAGCCCCCTGCTCAAGCAGGTGAACCTATACCATCTCAGATAGGTGATTGTCCAGTCTCTTCTTGAAAATTTCTAGTGATGGAGCGCCTAGATTCCTGGAGGCAAGCTATTCCACTGGTTGATTGTCCTCACTGTCAGGAAGTTTCTCCTTAATTCCAGATTGCTTCTCTCTTTGGTCAGTTTCTATCCATTGTTTCTTGTCCTTCCTTCTGGTGCTTTAGTAAACAATGTGACTCCCTCTTTCTTGTGGCAGCCCTTCAGATGCTCGAACACTGCTATCATGTCTCCCCTATTTCTTCTTTTCTTTAGACTAGCCAAACCCAAGTCCTGCAACCATTCTTCGCACGTTTTGGTCTCCAGGCCTTTGATCATCTTAGTTGCTCTTCTCTGATATTTTTCCAAACTCTCAACATCTTTTTTGTGATATGGTGCCCAAAATTGGCTGCAGTATTCCAGGTGTGGTCTTACTAGGGTTTTATAAAGTGGTACTAATACTTTGTGTGATCTTGATTCTATGCCTCTGTTTATACAACCCAGGATTGTATTAGCTTTTTTGGTTGCTGCTGCACATTGCTGGCTCATAGTCAGGTGATCATCCACTAGCACTCCAAGATCCCTCTCACAGTTCCTGTATTTGAGCCAGGTCTCAGATAATATTGCTTTTCAACCTTTTTCAGGCCAAGGAACCTGTTGGCTTAAAAAAATAAAAATTCCAGAACTCTAATCAAGAGACAAAGCTTTAGTGACAGAAAATTGGCGGCGTTTCAGTGATTTCTTTCTCCCCTTATCTTTCAGGAACTCCACCAGATTTCATGCAGCCCTAGAGTTTTGTGGAAGATTGTTTGAAAAACCCTGCTCTGAAGTCCCTTAGAATAAATTTGCATGTTGAAGAGAAATAATCCAATCTAGCTTTCTGGCTGACATTTCCATTTTTCATTGATTGATTGACTGATTGAACAATGGCAGTGCAGAAAGTCACACCTGGGAATGAATTAGCTGATTGGTTGCAGTGCTGAAAGTTGATTGATTTATTGATTGAATTTGCAAGGTTTATAACCAGCTCCAACCTAACCTAGGGCAGCCTACATGAGTAAACTAGAAAATGGAATTATCACAAGCCATTAAAGCAGTACAGTTGTTTTATTTGCTTGAAATATTCCTCTGGCTTGGTTTGACTCAATTCAGGTAAATTAAACGTCAAAATCATGACATGAAAACCAGCTGGGTAACTTTGGGCCAATCACCAGGAGGCTGTGAGTTCTAGTCTTAGTCATGAAAGCCATGAGGGTGACTTTGGGCCAATCACCAGGAGACTGTGAGTTCTAGTCTTAGTCATGAAAGCCATGAGGGTGACTTTGGGCCAATCAACAGGAAATGGTGACAATGAGTTCTAGTCCAGCTTTAAACATCAAAGCCAGCTGGGTGACTTTGGGCCAGTCACTCTCTCTCAGTCCAATCCACCTCAGAGGATTGTTATTGTGGGGGGGGGGAAGGAGGAGGAAGGAATATTAGGTATGTTCACTACCTTGAATTATTTTTAAAAATAATAAAAGTAGGATATAAATAAATAAGCAATAGTACTGATGGATTCCCCCCACCATCATCGTAGTGTCTACATGTCCATTGAAAACAAGATAGTTTTGACTTGTGGACTTCAACTGGCTCAGGAACTGGCTCCATGCTGGCTCAGGAATTCTGGGAGTTGAAGTCCACGAGTCATAAAAGAGCCAAGGTTGCCTACCCCTGCCCTAGACCAGGGATCACAAACCTGACACACAAGATCCCATTTGCAGAAAAACTCTGCAGCTATCAATCCTCACCGACTATCTTCTGGGGCAAAGTTAACCTGGTTAATGACTTAACTCATTTTATGAGTTCTCACAATACACTGGACCCTATCTGAACTGATGAGTTCACACAACTCAGGGGCTGCCACAAAGAAGAGGGGGGAGGTCAACCTATTCTCCAAAGCACCTGAAGGCAGGACAAGAAGCAACGGATGGAAACTAATCAAGGAGAGAAGCAACCTAGAACTAAGGAAAAATGTCCTGACTGCTAGAACAATTAATCAGTGGAATCCAGAAGTTGTGAATGCTCCAACACTGGAAGTTTTTAAGAAGAAACTGGACAGCCATTTGTCTGAAATGGTATAGGGTTTCCTGCCTGAGGAGGGGGTTAGACTAGATGACCTCCAAGGTCCCTTCCAACCCTGTTATTCTATTATGCTGTAACTCTTTCAGGCACAATTACGTTTAGCCAGGGTAAAACTAACCAACATTAACACAATGAACGTGAACTAGATTATAGTATGGGCTCCTAGGTCAGGAACTCCACAACCATCGACTGCTTTCCAAGAATACTCACCAGTATCTGGAATCTCTTGCACCATCAGGAACCCTGGAAACCTCTTATGTTGTGTAAGAGGTATTACGCAAGTGTAATGGCATTACTAATTTAACCCATGCTCTGAGCTGATACAAAATGTTGAACCGCAAACTAACCAAACAGGCTGGTTCCACACTGAGTCATCAAAAAGAAAAAAACATAGTCCACGCTTAAAACTAACCTAGATTAGCCAGTGGATGAATCAGCCAAGCATGTGAAATCAAGTCTTAACAACAAGAGTGGTGTAAATCTTATCTTAGGTTCCTCCACATGAATCTCCTTTGTATGACGTGATAATTTGGCTTAGTGCTATTTTTGAACGAAGAACTTACCAAATGATAGACCAGAAAATTATCTTGGTGAGCTTGCTAACCTCCTCTGGGGAAGCTGGCCATCTTTTCTTTTTCTGACAATTGAAGAAAAAAACATAGTTTTTCAGGATGGTTTTTTTTTTTTTTGCCAAGTCAAAGAGATAGAATTATGAGTCCCCCCCTAACTTGGTTCTAATTAGTCTCTACCCACCTTTGAGCAAACAGGAAATTCTACTGAAAGAACTTCAGTAAGTTGTGTTCTCTGATCCTACCCTGTCTTTATGGTCTCTGTTTCAAATCAGGATCAGAAAAGGGGGAAAGAAACTATTTTAATTCCTGTTGAGCTCTGGACACCTTAAGGCTATCACCTTCCAGGATGGGAATGAACTCTTAGAATCAGAGGGCTGAAGTGACCTTGGAGGTCTTCCAGTCCAACTCCCTGCCTAAGGCAGGATATCGGGTAGGCCACCTTGACTCTTTTATGACTCGTGGACTTCAACTCCCAGAATTCCTGAGCCAGCCATGCTGAGGGGAAAGGGAGAGGTTTCCAAGCTAAGCCATGCTGGCTTAGGAATTCTGGGAGTTGAAGTCCACGAGTCATAAAAGAGCCAAGGTGGCCTACCCCTGCTTTATATCATCCTGGACAAATAGTTGTCCAAACTCTTCTTCTAAACTAATAAAGGAGAATATTTGTAGCTCAAGGTTGACATGAGGGGTCCTTGGTACTCTCTGAGCTTGCTTGTTTTCTTGCAGACATCTCATTACCCAAACTAGGTAACATTATCAGCGCTGATTATGTTACCTAGTTTGCGTTAGTGCAATGTCTGCAAGAAAGCAAGCAAGCTCAGAGACCACCAAGGACCCCTCTTCTTGTAAAACTCCAGCAAGTGTTGTTGTTAGTTGCGAAGTCGTGTCCGACCCATCGCGACCCTATGGACAACATTCCTCCAGGCCTTCCTGTCCTCTACCATCTTCTGGAGTCCATTTAAGCTCACATCTACTGCTTCAGTGACTCCATCCAGCCACCTCCTTCTCTGTCGTCCCCTTCTTCTCTTGCCCTCCATCTTTCCCAGCATTAGGCTCTTCTCCCGTGAGTCCTTCCTTCTCATTAGGTGGCCAAAGTCCTTGAGTTTCAACTTCAGGATCTGGCCTTCTAAAGAGCAGTCAGGGTTGATCTCCTCTAGGACCGACCGGTTTGATCACCTTGCAGTCCAGGGGACTCGCAAGAGTCTTCTCCAGCATCAGAGTTCAAAGGCCTCAATTCTTTGGCGCTCAGCCTTTCTTATGGTCCAACTTTCACAGCCATACATTGCAACTGGGAAAACCATGACCTTGACTATACGCACTTTTGTTGGCAGGGTGATGTCTCTGCTTTTTAGTATGCTGTCTAGATTTGCCATAGCTTTCCTCCCCAGGAACAAGCGTCTTTTAATTTCTTGGCTGCAGTCCCCATCTGTGGTGATCTTGGAGCCCAGCAAGTAAGCACTTACAATTCCAGAAAGCAAGCTGTTCCGTTGATTAACCATTCTCCCTGTCAGGAAATTCCTCCTTATGTCCAGTTGGATCTCCCTCTGATGAACTTCCACCCATTGCTTCTTGTCCTGCCTTCAGATGCTATGGAAAGTAAAGTGAAATCCTCTTCCTTCTAACAGACCTTCAAGGATTGTAAGACGTGGTGGTGCAGTGGTTAAAATGTAGTATTGCAGGCTGACTCTGCTGACTGCCACCAGATCGATCCTGACCGGCTCAAGGTTGACTCAGCCTTCCATCCTTCCGAAGTTGGTAAAATGAGGACCCCGATTGTTGGGGGCAGTAGGCTGACTCTGTAAACCACTTAGAGAGGACTGTGAAGTGGTATATAAGTCTAAATGCTGTTGCTATTGTTATCATTCATAGGACTTAATTGCAAACAGAAAAAAAATGGATTTTCAGATTTCTAGACCCTGGGGGCAAAAAGAGAAATCTGGTGGAGGTATTCCTTATCTCAGTGTATCTCAACCTTGGCAACCTTAAGATACAGGCACTTCAACTCCCAGAACACCCCAGCCAGCCTTGCTGGCTGAGGGATTCTGGGAGGTGACACAGCTAAAATAAAGAGACATCCAGGGCACGTTGGCCCGTGCTTAGTCGAAATTTGCAAAAAAAAACAAAAATCTCCGTAGAGTAATCCATGGATTCCTAAAAGTCCCACGTCAGCCTCTTTAAACACTCTGAAACACTCCCTCCATGTGAAATGATCTTTCCCTTTTCTTCTTTAGAAAGCAAAAGAAAAAAAAAAGTCTCCCCCCCATGAAAAAAATTATTCAAAGCCAGATGTGTAAACATTACCCCTCCATCTGTGAAAAGCCAGCTTCAGATTGTAGGGCAGGAAAGTCCGGAAAGGGTGTTTTGAGAAATATCTGATAAGCACGAACTCTTTTGTCAGTTTCTTGTACGGTGGTGAAGTGCGGTGGCAGCCAACAGACTTGCCTTGGAGATCAAAAATCACTCTCGCCAAGAACAGGGCAGCAAATAGCATGGTACTGCCAGTTACCAAGTGGGTTGACTCATCCCTTCCTGTCTGCAAAGCTGCAGAGGCTGTTGTGAATTACGGCAACGTGAAACCAGGGAGGCTGCGATCGTATTAAGACCTTGAAAGGGCTCCAAGAATAAAGTGGAATGGACATCTGGATGATGTTGCTAGTCCCTGGCGTCTATCTTTCCTCAGCCCAACAGATAGAATAAATCTGGGAAGTAGCTTTATAATTCCACTCAAACTAGACTTCCTAACCTCCCCCTCAAGAGCTCCTTACTCCTTAGTGGAAAGAAGTGGGGGGGGGGGAGAGAGAGATTGTTTGTGTAGAATTACCAAAAGATGAGAATAACAGAATAACAGAGTTGGAAGGGATCGTGGAGGTCTTCTTGTCCAACCCCCTGCTCAAGCAGGAGATCCTATACCTTTCCAGACAAGGGGCTGCCCAGTCCCTTCTTAAAAGCCTCCAGTGTTGGAGCACCCACAACTTCTGAAGGCAGTTGATTGTTCTCACTGTCAGGAAATGTCTCCTTAATTCTAGGTTGGGATCTCTCCAATGATATTGTGTGGTTGAAAGAGAATCACAGGATTAGTAGTAGTAGTAGTAGTAGTAGTAGTAGTAGTAGTAGTAGTAGTAGTAGTAGTAGTAGTAGTAGTATAGTAGTAGTAGTAGTAGTAATAATAATAATAATAATAATAATAATAATAATAATAATAATAATAATAATAATAATAAAAGTTAGAAGGGACCTTGGAGGTCATCGAGTCCAACCCCCTGCTCAGGCAGGAACCCTACACCATTTCGGACAAATGGCTGTCCAGTCTCTTTTTTAAAACTTCCAGTGTTGGAGCACTCACCGCTTCTGGAGGCAGGTTGTTCCACTGGTTAATTGTTCTAACTGTCAGGAAGTTTCTCCTTAGCTCTAGGTTGCTTCTCTCCTTGATTAGTTTCCATCCGTTGCTTCTTGTCCTGTCCTCAGGCACCTTGGAGAATAGCTTGACTCCCTTTTCTTTGTGGCAGCCCCTGAGATACTGGAACACTGCTATCCTGTCCCCCCTCATCCTTCTCTTCATTAAAGTAGACATACCCAATTCCAGCAGCCGTTCCTTATATGTTTTAGCCTCCAGTCCCCTAATCATCTTTGTTGCTCTTCCCTGTACTCTTTCTAGAGTCTCAGAATCTTTTTTACATTGTGGTGACCAAAACTGGATGCAGTATTCCAAGTGTGGCCTTACCAAGGCATTGTAAAGTGGTATTAATACTTCACGTGATCTTGATTCTATCCCTGGCTGAATTCTCAATTCTATGGTAGGATGTTGTAGAGTCATAAAATCATGGAACTGGTAGGGGTCAACATCAACCTCCTTCTGCAGGAAAGGTGCACCTTCCTTCAAATGGAGCTTTGGCAGCTACATAGCCATGTTCGTGGGATCTTCTGAGCAACAGTACAGAGGTTAGAAGTGGATATGTTTCTGGAGGCCCATCAGAACCTGCAACATGAAACTGAGAATGGGTTTTGTGAAAAAGCACTGAACAATATTGAAAGATTGTATGGAAGCCCAGTCTGTTCCATACACAGATAAGACTCCATGTCTCATAAGGTCCCTCCTCTCCCATTCTGAGGTGCTTTAGTAGGCGTGTTTAATACCTGAATGCAATACCAGCAAACAATAGAAATCACAATAAACCATGCCTGCTCTCTGGAATAAAATCTCCCAGAGATCCCTATTGATGATCAATTATCTCAGGGGCTGCCACATAAAAGAGGGAGTCAAACTATTCTCCAAAGCACCTGAAGGCAGGACAAGAAGCAACGGATGGAAACTAACCAAGGAGAGAAGCAATCTAGAACTAAGGACAAATTTCCTGACAGTCAGAACAATCAACCAGTGGAACAACCTGCCTCCAGAAGCTGTGAATGCTCCAACACTGGGAGTTTTTAAGAAGAGAGTGGACAGCCATTTGTCTGAAATGGTATAGGGCAGGGGTAGGGAACCTTGGCTCTTTTATGATTTGTGGACTTCAACTCCCAGGATTCCTGAGCCAGCCATGCTGAGGGAAAAGGGAGAGGTTTCCAAGCTGAGCCATGCTGGCTCAGGAATTCTGGGAGTTGAAGTCCACGAATCATAAAAGAGCCAAGATTCCCCACCCCTGGTATAGGGTTTCCTGCCTGAGCAGGGGGTTGGACTAGATGACCTCCAAGGTGCCTTCCAACTTTATTATTATTATTATTATTATTATTATTATTATTATTATTGATCATCGCACAGTCAGCCAGATGTTCAGACTGGATTTGGCATTTTTGTCTACCTATCGAGTCCTTACCAAGGACCTGGGATAGGCAGATCTGGGTGTTTGATGGTATTACAGATATTGTCGCAGGATGGAAGCAGTTCCTAGTAAGGCTGCCTTTTGCAATTGACTAATGGCGAATTTGTCAATGCCAATGGTGTTCAAGTGGTGCTCCAGTTGTTTTGGGATTGCACCCAAGGCGCCTATTACTATTGGTACTATCATTGCTTGCTTTTGCCACAGTCTTTCTATTTCTATTTGTAGGTCTTTGTATTTTGTTGTTGTTAATAGTAATAATAATAATAATAATAATAATAATAATAATAATAATAATAATAATAATAATAATAATAATAATAATAATTTTTCTTCAGTCTTCAGGGTAGGCTGGATGTCAAGTCCTTATAGGGATGAAATTTGTTAGGGATTGGTAATTTTTTTTTCTACAATCTATGTTCTCTTATTATTTTTATTATTTCTTGCATTGAAAGTTGTATGCCACCCAGATGTCTGTGGAGATTTTCAATCATGTTTGCCCCAAAGATTTTTTTTTCCAAAAGTCAAGTAGACTTCCCTGGTTTTTGTTTTTTTTCTTTGAAAACATTTTGCTTCTCATCCAAGAACTGAAGAAGCATCTTGGGTGAGAAGCAAAATGTTTACAAGGGGGGAAAAATCCAAGAAAGTCCACTTGTCTTTTGGAAAAGCACCTTTGGGGTAAGCCACCCAGAGTCTCCTGGATTTGGGTGGCTTCCAAATCACACAGTGAAATTAATCTAAACAATTGAACAACATCCATTTGAAACATGATCTATGATTGGGCTCAGTTTAAATAACCCATAATTATCAAAAACTTTTGGGAATCAGGGTGTAAAATGGAAAGAAGCATCAGACATCGTTCTGCTGATCCAGAGCTGTGGGCTCCATCTCCTCCCAAGTTCATTCCTGTCTAAATGAATAAAACGCTGGGATTAGTCTTATAACTGGCACTTCTTCCCCTCCACCTCCCCACACCGATCTGGCATTGATCCCAGGAATTCCCCGGCACTAAAAATTAAGCCAGTGCTGAATTACAATGTTAGTATCTCTGTTAGCCTTGAAGTCCAAGCCAACCACTGGCTCCAGGTATTTGCTCAATGAATTAATCTTGGTTTAAGCCCAGTTGAGCCGCTGACATTTCACAGATGTGTGGAAAGGGTAACTTGACTTCAGATATGCACCCATACAAGACCGAAAGCAGCGAATATTTAATTTTTCAAAAGATTATTATTGATATTTTTAAAAATATTCAGGAAGGGAAACTCAAGCCTTTCATCACCAAACAAGCAGGATGTTTTATGCATTCGCTTTATTTTATTTTTTAAAGTTCCATTAACAGTGAACCCATTCCCCAATTTCACGTTATAAAATTTAATAAGAACAAATCAACTGCAGCCACAAGCTCCTAAAAATCAACTTCTTTGACTATTGGAAACAAACTTTGACAGAATTACTGAAAATCAAAGGGATGGCTTTATGCAGTCAGGAAGCAGGAAATACATGAAAATCATATTGCATATCCCAAAAATTTCTAGCTGAATAGAAATTGCTGGTTGATTAGATAGCAATTTACTAAAACAGCAGCTAAACAAAACCTTAAAGCTACAAGAAAATTCCAAAACCCTGGGTGACTATCTTTCCTTTTCTTTCCTTTCCTTTCCTTTTATTTACAAGACCGCCTTCTGCCAGTAAATACCTCCCATCGACCAGTTCGCTCCCACAGAGAGGGCCTCCTCAGGGTGCCATCGGCTAAGCAGTGTCGGCTGGTGGCGCCCAGGGGGAGAGCCTTTTCTGTGGGGGCACCGACGATGTGGAACGAGCTCCCCCCAGAACTCCGGACGTGTCATGATCTCCACACCTTCAGAAGAGAACTGAAGACTCATCTCTTCAATCAAGCCAGCCTGGCCTAGATCTCCTCGGGTTTTAAAATTTTTAAACAAGGCTGTTCGGGTTTTAGATGGGTTTTTAATAGGTTTTAGTACAGCCTTGTATTAATATTAATTTAATTTAATTTATTTTTAAATATTTATTGTTATTATATGTTTTTATTGGGTTGTAAACCGCCCCGAGTCCTACGGGAGAGGGGCGGTATAGAAATTTAATAAAACTAAACTAAACTAAACTTTCCTATGTTCCTTCCTTCTTTCCTTCTTCCTTCCATCCTTCCTTTCATCCCTCCATGCTTTCCACCTTCCTTTTATCCTTCTATCTTTCCACCCTTCCATCCTTTCATTTTTCCATCCTTCAATCCATCCTGGAAAATATTTGAAACTTCATCTCACCAGCTGAATAGAAATTGCAGGTTGCTTATGACTGGTCTTAGAAAGCTAAACAAAATCTTGAGGCCCCAAGAAAATTCCAAGATCCTCGCTGTCTGTCTCTCTATCCTTCCTTCCTTCCTTCCTTCCTTCCTTCCTTCCATCCTTCCTTCCTTCCATCCTTTTATCCTTCCATATTTCCATCTTTCCTTCCTTCCATCCTTCCTTCTGTCCATCCTTTCATCCTTCCACCCTTTCACCTTTCCATCCATCCTGGAAGAAAGCTACCGGTAAGATAAGCATATTGTTTCCCCCTTAAAAACCCATCAGCTGAGCTGCCAGGTGGTGAGATCAGCTTGAAGCAGGCATAACTAATTCATTGAAATGTATAGATAAAATAAGTGCAAACTCAGTTGCACACTCATCCACTTCATATCATCACCCTTCACTCCCACTCCCAAATGGTCACCCATAAAATACGGCTACTAGAACTGGGTTGCAAATTGCCAAGAGGACCACATCAACACAGCAGCCAACCTTTGCTCCATCTGGGCCATCTGGATTCCTATAGACCAAATAAGTAGTTCTTCCCCCCAAAAAAATCTAAGGCAAGAACTGTCATCTTCAGAAAGATCAGCTATAAAGGAACACGTTAACTTGCATTATGCTTAAATTTCAACCTCTGCTGATTTCATAAACGAGTGAGATGTTCTTGCCAAAACAGGACAGGACAGTTGTTCCTTCCTGTGTCTGTAACAGGAAGAATGTTCCAGTTTGTGTCATCCCTGCTCTGTTCACGGTAAACATATTAAAACAGGAGGGACACATAGCAGGGCCATCCATTTAACACTTGGCTTTGAAGACAATATTCAAATGTTCTCGGCTTTGAAGACAAGCAACGTTTGAAAACAGTGGCTCTTAACTGGCCCCATCTGAATGATTCAGACTGCAACTCCCATCATCCCCAGCCTGAACTATGAGAGTGCAGAACAGGAGCTGCAGAACAACCTATCTAGAATGGTTGAATTGACCAATCTGTCAACGAAGGAATCTCTTTCATTCTCATTTTTGCAAATCAGATCATTCCTTCCATTTTCTTATTCATCCATTCAGTTTGCATCGTTCTTATATTCGTTTCATTTTTTTTAAAAAAAGTAAAGCTTAGACTAACATGTATTTGTGTACAATTTTCTCAAGGACAGGCACATTTGCTCGAAATTTTGCTTAATACCCAGCTTTGGCCAGCCCTCGACCCAAATGTAATACATTTTTTACATTATTTCCAAGGCTATATACATTTTTGTTCAGGCTTTTCCCTAATACGGAATGACAAACTGCTTGCAAATATCAGAGGGGTGCAAATTGTGAAAGTTTGTGTATCAGTTTACTCCAGTAATGCAAAAATTCAGTGTAAGTTTTTCATTCAATAATTAAATAAATTAAATTAATTTCTTCCATCAGTCTCCAACTGGAGGGGGGGATAGGCCAGGGAACACCATTTTTAAGGCTAATGTGAACTGACATTGCCATCTGTGATTAGGATAAATCATTATTAAGTTAATTATTCCATTAGGGGAATCAGAGCCACTGTTACTACTAATGTCACACAGGTAACCATCTGAACTGGGTTGTTTTCTTGCAGGTGTTCATTAACCAAACTAGGGAGCATCATCAGTGCTAAGCTGTCTGGCACTGATGATATTCCCTAATTTGGGTAATGAAACATCTGCAAGAAAACAACCCAGTTCAGAGGGTACCAAGGACCAGACCCCTTATTTCAACCATGAGCTACAAATATTCTCCTTTATTGGTAGTTTAATCATCTGCAGATGGGATACTTAGGCAGTACAAGCCCAGTTATCTGATAGCAACCACCTGGTCCTGGAAGCTAACCAGGATCAGGCCTGGTTAGTATGGAACAGGAGACTATCAAGTAATCCCAGAGCCTAGGATACAATGACAAGAAAAATAAATCTTAGAAGTTGGTTATGGCAAGCCACCTCTATATAGTAAGTTACCAAGAAATCTGGTAACTTACTATGTAGAGATGGCTTGCCATAACCAACTTCTAAGATTTAGAAGTTGGGTGGACATGAAATTGTAGCCACCCCAAACTGAACTCATTCTGGGAGACCTTTAAGTCCATGGCACAGATATTAGCACCGAATTGGGAACGGATTTGCAGTTTCCAATTATTTTCATGCAATTGATAAAGACAAATTGCTTTAAAATAAAGTCAGTGGAGAAGATCCTTTTTTTTAATATCAGAGGGGTATGATCAGGACTTGTCTTAATATAGTTACATCTGGGGTAAAAACAGAGAGGATTTTCAAGACTGTGGATCCATTGCTATGTGCTGAAACACCTCCAGTATGTTATTCTTAGCTATAGTCCTAGTATAATCCTTGGTGCTCTCTGAACTTGTTTGCTTGCTCATTACCCAACTGTTCGCCCTGGTGATGTTACCTAGTTGGGTAATGAAACATCTGCAAGAAAACAACTAAGCTCAGATCAGATCAAGGTCTGCACAATCCTCCTCTTCTAGTCCACACACGCACGCACAAGCAGGAGACCTTATATCATTTCAGACAAGTGGCTATCCATTCTCTTCTTAAAAGTCTCCAGTGATGGAGTGAAGTCAACACCAACATGACAGCACTTGTGAATCAGTCAAATCAATCCGTGTACCTATACTTTTTTCTTCTGTCCATTGGTTTAATATCATGAGAGTGATACATTTAAAAAGCAAGATTGCTGGAGGCGACAGAAAGTGGGCATAGGTGTGAAACAAGACAAATAATGGCATATTTTGTTTGACTAAGAGATGGTATCGGAATGAAAAAACCAAGGTGTGGGTGAGAGAACGAGTTGATTATGGTGAAAAGCAAACCTTGGTAAGGTTTCCCAAGCCCTGCCCAGTCTGCCTCTGCCTCTTGCAGTTTCAGCAACCAGGGAAGGGAAAGGAAGGGAAGGGAGGGGAGGGGAGGGGAGAGGGAGGGAGGGAGGGAGGGAGGGAGGGAGGAAGGAAGGAAGGAAGGAAGGAAGGAAGGAAGGAAGGAAGGAAGGAAGGAAGGAAGGGAGGAAGGAAGGAAGGAAGGAAGGAAAGATAGGACTGTGAGTCCAGCTGTAGACATGAAAGCCAGCTGGGTGACTTTGGGCCACTTGCACACTCTCAGCCCCACCCACCTCACAGGGTTGTTGTTATGGGGAAAATAGGAGGAGGAAGATGTGCTGGATATGCTCACCTCCTTGGGTTGTTTGTAAAAATAATAAATGCAAGATACAAATAAATAAATAAATATAAAGGAGACCAGACTTCTAAGCTTCGCCAGATTCCCAAAGAGCCAGCACGGAAACTTCTCAAAGAAAGATCTCGTTAGGCCCCAGCAAAGGAAATGTTTAACCCGGGGATGTCCACCCCCTACAGAAAAGGCAAGTCCAAGAACACTGGAAGCCTCTTTTGACTTCTTCATCTTGCACTGGGGGTCATGCCATCACTTAGAGGCTGCACTCAGAGTCAAGAACCTGGAGTTCAAAGTGAACCATAAACCTCCATCTCTAAGATAAATTATACAAATTACTTTGCAGAAATAAATAGAACTGCATCGGGAAAGGGGTTATCTTGTTGCCTTGGGTTTACATCCCTAATGACAATAAAGTTCAAAAAAAAATACAGTCAGTGGAGAATACCAGCAGTGGCTTTTATTGTCTTGAAAGAAGAATATTTATCATATAGTTGGACTCAGGCTTGGAGACAGGAGCATTTTTTCTTCTTTCCCTTTCAAATGCTGGAGAATAAAACTGGCTTTAGGAAGGCTGGCTGGAGGGCCATTTAGGGCAAACAGGATTCTTCCCCAAAATAAAAAATAAAAAAATACAAAGAACTTTGGAATATTTTAATCCTGGTCTTTGAAGGCAATCTGAATAGATAAGAAATGTACCCGGGAGGTCAGCTCTCTCCGTGGAACCTCCCTATGTAGGCATGGTATACTTTTGATGTTGGAAATGGAAAGAAAGGGGCCACTCCCTCTATTCCTTCCTCTCAGCAACCAGAATATTTAGTGTAATGGTTAAAGTGCTGGCCTGGAAACCAGGAGGCTGGGAGTTTTAGTCTGGCTTTAGGCATGAAAGCCAGCTAGGTAACTTTGGGTCGATCACTAGGAAACTGGGAATTCCAGTCCCATCTTAGGCAAGAAAGCCAACTCCGGTCACCAGGAGGCTGGAAGTTGCTGTTGTTTTTTTAAATATGTTTTATTGATTTTTTAACATACTCACCTTAATATTTGGTAAGCAGCCTGTTGTCTGGGTTTATATTTAAAAAACAAGCAATAACAATTAGTTTCTATAATTCTATAATCCACATAAGAACGAGGGGGGACATGAAAGCAGTGTTCCAATATCTCAGGGGTTGCCACAAAGAAGAAGCTATTCTAAGTCTAAACCACCCAAAGGCAGGACAAGAAGCAACAGATGGAAATTAATCAAGGGGAGAAGCAACCTAGAACTAAGGAGAAACTTCCTGACACTGAGAACAATTAACCAGTGGAACAACCTGCCTCCAGAAGCTGTGGGTGCTCCAACACTGGAAGTTTTTAAGAAGAGACTGGGCAGCCATTTGTCTGAAATGGTATAGGGTTTCCTGCCTGAGCAGGGGGTTGGACTCGATGACCTCCAAGGTTGTTGTTGTTGTTGTTGTTGTTGTTATTATTATAGCTTTGCTTGATTTTCTTTTCTTCCAATAACATTTCTCTTTTGTATTAATAAGAATACAATTCTTATTATTTGGATAAGTAACAATTAAATATAGACTTTTTTCTAACATTTCTGTAAATAATAACCACATCAATATAAAGCTTCTTTTCTAACTGATCATCTGGCTCGAGACCGGGAGTTCTAATCTCGCCTTAGGCAGGGAAGACGGTTGGGTGACTTTGGGCCAATCACCAGGAGATTGCGACTTCTAATCTTGCCATAGGTATGAAAGATGGCTGGGTGACTTTGGGCCAATCATTAGGAGATTGCGAGTTCTAGTCTCGCCATAGGTATGAAAGATGGCTGGGTGACTTTGGGCCAATCATTAGGAGATTGCGAGTTCTAATCTCGCCATAGGTATGAAAGATGGCTGGGTGACTTTGGGCCACTCACCAGGAGACTGAGAGTTCTAGTCCCGCCTTAGCCATGAAAGCCAGCTAGGTATCTTTGGGCCAGTCCCGCTCTCTCTGCACCACCCACCTCACAGGATTGTTGTGGGGAAAATAGAACAAGGAAGGAGTCTCTTGTATGTTCACCATCATGAGTTCCTTATAAAGTAATAAAGGCGGGATTAAAATCTAATCCAGTGGTTCTCAACCTTTTTAATGCCACGACCCCCAACTGGTCGTAAGTCGAGGACTACCCAACCGGTCGTAAGTCAAGGACTTTCCCTGCCCGGGAGTGCTGCCCATGCATGGTACCGCCCCCTGCGCCGGCCGAGGCATAGCTGGCAAGGGGCAGCGATTGGCCCAGCCCAAGGGAGGTAAGGTACCCGCCGGGCCCCCACGCATGCCAGCAACCCTCCCTGCGCCCGCCGGCCTCCCACCTCCCACCCCTGGCCCTCTTTTACTTACATTTTCAGTAGTTGCTCAGCAGGGAGGGGTGGAAACTTCCAGACAGCTCGCCTTCGCTGCAGACAACTTGCAGCACCGTTTGCAGACTGGAACTTTTGACGGGCTCAGCAGGGCAGAGACAGCCTGGATAATTCCTATTGCCTTTTGAAAGCCAATAGAATTAGACTCTACTCAAGAGAGTCTATTCTATTGGCTTTCAAAAGCCAATAGAATAAGAGGAAGTAGCACAGCTAAGGAAAAGGGGGGGGAAATGGCGGACCCCCGTGAAATGGTCGTTCGACCCCAAATGGGGTCGCGACCCACAGGTTGAGAACCGCTGATCTAATCAATATTCGTATAGTAGAAATGAGCCATCGGAGCTGAATGGTTCTGCTTTTACGAGTGATATACAGGTAATGCTCGACTTAACAACGGTTTGCTTAGTGACTGTTTGAAATTACAACAGCATTGAAAAAAAAGTGACTTAGGACTGCTTTTCATACTTATGATCGTTGCAGCTTCCCCAGGGCCACATGTTCAAAATTCAGACGCTCGGCATCTGGTTCATATTTATGACGGTGGTAGTGTCCCAGGGTCATGTGATCCCCTATTGCAGGGATAGGCAACCTCGGCTCTTTTATGACTCGTGGACTTCAACTCCCAGAATTCCTGAGCCAGCCATGCTGAGGGGAAAGGGAGAGGTTTCCAAGCTGAGCCAGCTGGCTCAGGAATTCTGGGAGTTGAAGTCCACGAGTCATAAAAGAGCCAAGGTTGCCTATCCCTGCCCTATTGTGACCTTCTGACCATCAAAGTCAATGGAGAAACCAGGTTCACTTAAGAACCGTGTTACTAACTTTAACAACTGCAGTGATTCA
Organism: Bothrops alternatus; assembly: GCA_034064705.1. Taxonomy (NCBI): domain Eukaryota; kingdom Metazoa; phylum Chordata; class Lepidosauria; order Squamata; family Viperidae; genus Bothrops; species Bothrops alternatus. The sequence continues at coordinate 11,221,342 of JARGCV010000057.1, read as the reverse complement.
CTTAATTACTATGAAATGGGGAAAAACTCAATTACCATGTTTCCCCCAAAATAAAACCGAGTCTTATATTCAGGGGATGTCTTATTTTGCAGCTGCCTCCCACAATCTGGGACTGCAACGGCTTACAGAGCTTCCCAGGGCAGATGAACGTTTCACCCGGACAGAGAAATGACGGAGACTGGAAGCTTCGTCTGCTTGCAAATGGAGCATTTTGAAACGGAGCTAATCCAGTCTCCGTCATTTCTCTGTCCGGGCAAAAAGTGTTTGGTCACCTACGGGACGCTTGGAAATCGAGCGATTTGCTCTGTTCCAAAATGCCCTATAGGCCCCCAAACATTTTTTGCCCAGAGGGAGACTGGAAGCTTCATCTGCTTGCAAATGGGGCACTTTGAAGTGGAGCAATTAGCAAAGCTTCCAGTCTCCCTCTGGGCAAAAAAAATGCAGGCGGAACCAGGCAGAAGCAGAGGGGGGGGAGACAGAGGCACAGCGGGGGGGGAGGCAGGGATCCAGATATGCTGCCCATTCCATCCCACCATCTCTTGGCATACCCACAGCCGTGCCTGGATCACCTGCCTCCCCCCACCATCCCTGCCTCTGTGCTCGGACTTACCTGTGCTGCGCCAAGAGGCCGGCGGACTGCGGCTGCTGCCGGACACCGTTGGCCCTCGTGTTCTCACTGCCTCTTGTGGTCGCCCTGCCCATCCCCCAGGGCTTGTTTTTGGGGTAGAGCTTATATTAGGCCGTCAGAGCCTGCACAGTCATATTGCGTGAGATAACCCAGGAGTAAACACAGTAAACAGTGGTTTGTATTAAATGGTGGTTTATCTTACACCAGTGGTGGCGAACCTATGGCACGCGTGCCAGAGGCAGCACTCAGAGCCCTCTCAGTGGGCATGTACGCCGTTGCCCCAGCAGAGTTCACCACGGTAGCGAGCATCTGGCGTTTGGAAGCAACAGGGCAGGAAGTGAGTGAGCAAACGGTGTTGGCCCCCCAGGGATGCCCCGGAGATGGCGAGGGACTGGCCCCAGCCATGCTCACCCAATCTGCCGAGACCGCTGCAGCCACGCCCACCTAGTGGGCCACGCCACCCCTCCCTACCCACCCCTGAGGGCACCACAATGCTGATGCAGCCCTGGCACTTTGTGATAAATAAGTGGGTTTGGGGTTGCAGTTTGGGCACTCAGTTTCTAAAACAGGGCTTTTCAACCTTTTCATCCATTGTACCACTTTTAGGATATGGCAACATCCAAGCACCACCAGTCGCCTAGCAAGATGTCAAAAACTTGATGTCCCCCCAAAAAAGGAAAAAAATGATAAAGTACAGGTAGTCCTCGACTTACAACAGTTTGCTTAGTGACTGTTTGAAGTTACAATGGCACTGAAAAAATGCCCCCCAAGCCACAGCCAAGCAAGACACCTGCCTGCCCACCCGGCGGCGCTCTTCCTCCTGTCTGAGGTTTTCATTGTTGTGAGCATTTCTGTTGAGGATTGGCAGCAGGGGTGGGGTGGGAGGGTGTTTGGTTTTTATTCCCCCCGTCTGCTGGGTGGTTGCAGCAGGTTTTGGTCATTTCACATGACTCTGGGACACGATGACCGTCATAAATATGAATCAGTTGCCAAGCATCTGAATGTAAATCACAAGACCCTGGAGATGCTGCAACATTCCAGCTGATTGGTGCTTCTTCTGGCCTCAGCAGAAGCACCAGGATCAGTGCTGTTTTCCAGCTGATTGGTGCTTCTTCAGGGCTGAGCAAAAAATTAGACTCCATTCAAGAGACTCTATTCTATTGGCTTTCAAAAGCCAATAGAATAAGAGGGAGTAGCACAGCTAAGGAAAAGGGGGAAAAAATGGCGGACTGCGTTGTTTGGCGACCCCCGTGAAATGGTCGTTCGACCCCAAATGGGGTCACGACCCACAGGTTGAGAACCGCTGTTCTATAGCATTTGGGACACAGAAGTCAAAAAGGCAGAAGAAAATGTTAACACAGCATTAGGTTTTTACAGAGTGTGGAACCAATTTCTGTGCAGTCGTGTTTTTCAAAGTACTACAGGTCATCCTTGATTTACAACAGTTCGTTTAGTGACCGTGCAGAGTTACGACGACCCTGGAAAATGTGACCGATGACCGTTTTTCACACTTACGACCGTTGCAGCATCCCCATGGTCATGTGATCAAAATTCGGACGCTTGGCAACTGGTTCCTATTTATGACGGTTGCTGTGTCCCGAGGTGACGTGATCCCCTTTTGTGACCGTCTGACAACCAGGGTCAATGGGGAAGCCAGATTCACTTTAACAACCGGGATACTTACTTGTGAACTGCAGTGATTCACTTAACAGCTGGGGCAAGAGAAGTCGTAAAATGGGGCAAAACTCACTTCACAATTGTCTCACTTAACAACAGAAGTTTTGGGCTCTTTTGTGATTGCATGTTGAGGACTGCCTGTACCACTATTGTGAAATCTAATGCACAGTGTTTTTCTTTCAAACGGGGAGTAGCCATCCACAGAAAAGGGAGGCCATCCATTTTATAAACAAACTGGTGTCTAATCAATCAACAAGGCATTTCTAGGAGGATCCTTGGCTTCAGTCAGTGATTACTTACATACGGAATGCCTTTGTTTATTGGTTTATTTATGAGACATTTAAACCAGCTTAACCTCAATGAAATGAATGACCTTCTGACAAGCAAAGTCAATGGGGAAGCCAGATTCACTTAACAACCGTGTTATTACCTTAACCACTGCAGTGATTCACTGAACAACTGTGGCAAGAAAGGTCGTAAAAGGGGGGGGCAAAGCTCACTTCACAAAAGTTTCACTTAGCAACATCAATGCTGGGCTCAATTGTTAGAATAAAATAGAGCTGGGAGTCCAGCCTCCTGTTTAAGCAGGAAAACCTATAGTATACTATCTTAGACAAGTGACTTTCTTAGCCCAGGCATGTCAAACTGCCGGCCTGCGGGCTGGATGCATGTTACCGAAACCGTGCCCACCTCATTGCCGGCAATGGGGAAAAAGTCATGATATGTCATGCGACGTCACGTGACGTCACGAGTTTGACATGCCTGGTCTAGCCTCTTCTTAAAAATCTCCAGTGATGGAGCACCCACGATTTCTGGAGGCAAGCTGTTCCACTGGTTAATTGTCTAATTGTGATTGTAAGTCAAGGATTACCTCGATTCTGTTCTGTTCTGTTCCGCTCCATTCTATTCTGTAATTCTGTCCTATTCCTATTTCCATTCCATTCCCTGCTCATAGACTTCAGATTACAGATACCTGTTGCTCCAGCTTCTATTAAGAGCACAATATGTGTGGAGATGTGTTTTCTTAGTGTGTATACACAAATGCAAACACACATTGGTACATGTATACAAAACATACCTACACAGATCTATTTTGGATAGTAGAATCAAATGTAAAATATGCCATCCTTAATTTTGGGGGAGAAATGACTGTCCTTTTTGCTAAATGACATGAAAATTAAAAGGCAAGGTTCCTACCCAATTATATCCCAAAGAAAAGGAAGATTTTATTTTAAGTGTTAAAGGAGCCGCCTTGGCCTGTCATTCCTCCACTTAAAAGGAAAACAAGGCAGAGCAAAGACAGATAAACCCGAGGTTTGGTTCAAAGTTACACTCAAGAACCGTTATCTGATCCCGGCTGTAATTTATCAAACCGAAAGCATTATTAGCGTCAAGCTGTTTTATTACCCACTCACTTAACACTGTTTTGCCAAGAGTCGAGAGTGATGTCACTCACGTAAAAATAATTTACGGCTAAGCGGAATCCCCCGTCTAGTCTGCTGTTATGTTTTGTATCTCCTAACGGCAGCCATTTTAAGAAAAATAAAACCAGGAGGAACCGGGCAAATCGGAGACTTGCAGCTTATATGGATCTAATTTTATTTATTCCCATTAATCACCACAGGAAGTCCTCAAATTGCCACCCTTTCCTTTAGTGACCATTCAAAGTTACAAACCACACAGCGTCCCCACAGTCCCCTGAACAAAGTTTGGTTGCTTGGCAACCGGCAGTTTGTATTTACAACGGTTGCAGCATCCTGGGTCACGTGATCACCATTTATGACTTTCCCAACCGGCTTCTGTTGTACAAGTAAAGTCCATGGAGAAAGCTGGATTTGCTTAAAGACCTCAGGATTCAGTGAACAACTGCAAATGATTCTCTTCACAACAGTAGTAGGGATCATGACTGTCTTGATCAGCCACAGAAACTCTGGTGTCAGTTGTGGTCATAAGTTGAGGATTGCCTGTATCTGTGTGCGTTGTGTACATGAACACAAGACTGAACAGCCATTTGTTTGAAACGGTATGGGGTCTCCTACTATTTGATAAGATAGAAAAATGTGGATTAAACAGCATCGCAACCAGATGGATTTCTAACTAGCTGACCAACTGCAATCAACATGTAGTCTTCAATGGAACTGCATCTACATGAGTGTGCAGTGGGGTATCCCAAGGCTCTGTCATGGGCCCAGTAGTCTTCAGTATCTTCATCAATGATTTAGACAAGGGGATAGATGGGGAACTCATCAAATTTGCAGACGACACCATGCTGGCAGGAATAGCCAACACTCCATAAGATAGGCTTAAGATACAGAAGGATCTGGACAGACTTGAACGCTATCTAACAAAATGAAATTCAATGGTGAGAAAAGTAAGGTTTTACATTTAGGCAAAAAAACCCAAATGGACAGGTATAGCATAGGTCAGACATGTCAAACTCGTGACGTCACGTGACATTGCGTGACGTATCGGAGCTCTTTCCCCATTGCTACCAATGAGGTGGGTGCGGTTTCGTCGTGACATGTCCAGCCTGCGGGCTGGCAGTTTGACACCCCTGGCATAGGTAGCACCTGGCTCAATAGTAGTAACTGTGAAGGGGATCTTGGAGTCTTAGTGGGCAATCACTTAAATATGAGCCAGCAGTGTGCTGCACCTGCCAGAAAAAGCCAACACAGTGACAGTCTGCATTAACAGAGGGGTGGAATGAAGGTCATGTGAAGTGTTAATACCACTTTATAATCCAGTTTTGGTAGCCACGGTATAAAAAAGGTGCTGGCACTCTAGAAAGAGTGCAGAGAAGAGCAACAAAGATGATCAGGGGACTGGAAGCTAAAACCTATGAAGACCGATTGCAAGAATTAGATATATAATGAGTTGACTGTGTTTGCATGCTGTATGAATGTGATTGATTTTTAAATTTTTGTTGTATTGTTGTTGTAAGCTGCCCTGGGTCCTAGAAGAAGATGATCAGGGGACTGATAGAGAACATATCAGATATTAAACTGATAAGAACAGATACTACACTTGATCTTAGCCAAAAGGCCGAGAAGCGATTTTGAACTTGATTACAGCAGCAAGACTGTTGGTGGGACAATATTGGAAGAAGCCAGAATTACCATCTATTGAAGAATGGACTTTGAAAGTAATAAATTTGGCAGAAATGGCTAAAATATCCGCATATTTGAAGGATCACTCAAATGAAAAATATATGTTGGACTGGAAAAAATGGATAGAGTATATATACAAGGGAAATATCAATCTAAGAAATTGCACTTAGCATATAGTTAAATTGTTATATGTTGGATTGAAAAATATAGTTAAATTTTTATTAGGATTTACATAATAATTTGGTTTAGTTTAGTGGGTTTTCTTGTGTTTTACCCTGTATTCACTCTGGGAAGTCGGGGGGGGGAGTTGGGGGGTGTCATAATGTACTCAACTGCAATATTGGTATTACATATAGAATGATATATTTTTTTTGATGCTTTGTTTTGTGTTGGAAAAAGTTCCTAACGAGTGTGCTCAGTTGAGTTGTATTTAATTTGATTTTTGTTGTTTATATTTATAATTATAAAACTAATAAAATATTCTAAAAAAAAGATGATCAGGGGACTGGAAGCTAAAACCTATGAAGAACGATTGTAAGAATTAGATATATAATGAGTTGACTGTGTTTGCATGCTGTATGAATGTGATTAATGAATGTGATTGATTTTTAAATTTTTGTTGTATTGTTGTAAGCAGCCCTGGGTCCTAGGAGAAGGGAGGCATATAAGTCTGAACAAATAAATAAATAAATAAAGGATGGCCTAGGGGTTACATGATAGCAATGTTTCAATATTTGAGGGGCTCCAACATGGAAGAGAGGGCAATCTATTCTGCAAAGTATCTGAAGCTAAGACAAGAAGCAATTAATCAATGGAACAAGTTGCCTCCAGAAGTTGTGGGTGCTCCAACACAGGAGATGTTTAAGAAGAGATTGGGCAGCCATTTGTCTGAAATGATATAGAGTTGGGAGCAGAGGTTTGGACTAGAAGACTTCCATGGTCTGTTAGTCTGTTATTTGACAGGTGCCAGTGTGCTATGCAACCCAATCCCATTTGTTTAAGTAATGGTTGTACTGCACAATTTAGAAAATGAATCAACTTGAGGGGACCAGGTTAAAGTATGTTGTGTGAATGAGGGCAGTTTAATAAAAGATAATTCTCTTTCCTGATAGCATTTGTTCTGCATTTGGAATGTAAAGGGAAAAACCATTGCTTTAGAAAGTCAACCAGCTTATGATGAATGGAGATTCCTTTCATTGCACATTTAAGCATGCAGGCTGGCACACACACACATACACACGCACACAGAGAGTGCACATAAAGAGCTTTTTTTTTTTAATCTCCCTTGCTAGTTCTGCATCATGCCAGGGTCATCTCTAGTGCAACTGGTGTTTGTTTGAGAATTTATTTCCCATTTCAAAATCTGTTACTCAAGCAACTATGCAGGCCACTTCCTGATCTGCATTGGCCTTTCCCAGCCTGATGCCCTTACAGTCCTTTGGACATGCTCCCGATCAGCATAGCCTTCCTTCCTTCCTTCCTTCCTTCCTTCCTTCCTTCCTTCCTTCCTTCTTTCCTTCTTTCCTTGCGTCCTTCCATCCTTCCTTCCTTCCTTTTCATCCCTACCTTTTTTCCTTTCTTTTCTTTTCCTTTCCTTTCTTCTCCTCTTTCCCATCTCCACTCCTCTCCCTCCTCCCCTCCTCTCCCTTTCTTCTTCTCCTCTCCTCTCCTAACTTGGCTCTTTTTGACTGCCTGGAGTGGCTCCTGCAGCTTTCTAGTCCTGCTTCATGCAGGACTAGAACTCATGGCCCTCTAGCTTGGTGGCTTTAGCAATGAACCATACTGGTTCTCTTATATTTAGGAACCTTTAATGCATCAACAACTAGACCAAGTTTGCCTCTGCATTTAGGAAATGCAAGGAGAGAAGCCACCTGGAATTACACAGAAATTTCCTAATGGTGAGAACAATTAATCAGTGGAACAACCTGCCTCCAGAAGTTGTGAATGCTCCAACACTGGAAGTTTTTAAGAAGAGTTTGGACAACCATTTGTCTGAAATGGTATAGATCAGGGGTGCCCAACCCCCGGTCCATGGACCAGTACCGGGCCACGGCACGCCAGCAACCGGTCCGCACAAACAAGAAAAGCCCCATCCATGGGATGCAAGCAGCACACAAAACCATGCATTCTCAGGTCTGTGGAAAAACCTTTCTCCACGGAATCAGTCCCTAGTGCCCAAAAGGTTGGGGACTTCTGAATTAGTGGAACAAGTTGCCTCCAGAAGCTGTGAGTGCTCCATCACTGGAGGTTTTTAAGAAGAGACTGGACTATTCGTCTGAAATGGGTTTCCTGCCTGAGCAGGGAGTTGGACTAGAAGACCTCCATGGGTCCCTTCCAACTCTGTTATTCTATTCTATTCTAAATGTCATAACAATACAGGATTTTTGAGCCTTTGGGCCTCATCCTCACCCCCAAATTTGTCCCCTGCAGTTAAAGATATATGTAGGCATGGAGATTAACATACAACATCTGCTTAAAAGTGATCTTGATAGAGAGTGGTGGGATCCTTAAGTTTCTTTAAGCTGACCAATACCCTCTTTTACATCTTAAGTATGAGCCAACAGTGTGTGGGAATTGCCAAAAAAGCCAACTCAGTCCTAGGCCACATCAACAATGCGATAGCATCAAGATCACAAAACGTGATAGCACTACTTTATTCCACGCTAGTCAAGCCCCACTTGGAATACTGTGTCCAGTTCTGATCACCACAATACAAAATTGATGTTGAGATCCTGGAAAGTATGCAGAGTAGAGCAACAAAGATGATAAAGACTCTGGAGGCTAGAATAGAATAGCGCTAGAAGGGACCTTGGAGGTCTTCTAGTCCAGCCCCCTGCTCAAGCAGGAGAACCTATACCATCTCAGACAAATGGCTGTCCAGTTTCTTCTTAAAAACTTCCAGTGTTGGAGCATTCACCATTTCTGGAGGCAGGTTGTTCCACTGGTTAATTCTCCTCACTGTCAGGAAGTTTCTCCTTAATTCCAGGTTGCTTCTCTCTTTGATCAGTTTCCAACCATTGTTTCTTGTCCTGCCCTCTGGTGCTTCGGAGAATAATTTGACCCCCTCTTCTTTGTGGCAGCCCCTCAGATACTGGAACACTGCTATCATATTTCTTCTTTTTTTTAGACTAGCCAAACCCAATTCCCGCAGCCATTCTTCACATGTTTTAGTCAGTGCTTTTTTTGTAAAAAAATAAATAAATAAATAAAGGTGCCAGAACTCACACATGTCATACAACCCGCCTTGCCTACCCTACAAGGTTCCATCCAAAAAAGGTGCTGGAACTCCGTTCTGGGCATTCTATGACAAAAAAAAAAGCCCTGGTTTTAGTCTCCAGTTCTTTGATCATTTTAGTTGCTCTTCTCTGAATTTTTTCCAAACTCTCAACATGTTTTTTTTCGTGTTATGATGATGACCAAAATTGGCTGC